>CABHPP010146488.1:22888-46963 GCA_902168425.1 Peromyscus attwateri | reverse complement strand
AAAGATCTCCACCAAACCCACATCTGACAGAGGGCTGATATCCAGAATATATAAAGAACTCAAGAAATTAGACATCAAAATAACCAACAGTCCAATTAAAAAATGGGCTATAGAACTAAACAGAGAATTCTCAACAGACGAAGCTCAAATGGCTGAAAGACATTTAAGGAATTGCTCAACATCCTTAATCATCAGGGAAATTAAAATCAAAATGACTCTGAGATACCATCTTACACCCATCAGAATGGCTAAGATCAAAAACACTGAAGACAGCTTATGTTGGAGAGGATGTGGAGCAAGGGGAACACTCCTCCACCTTTGGTGGGAATGCAAGCTTGTACAGCCACTTTGGAAATCAATATGGCGCTTTCTTAGAAAATTGGGAATCAACCTCCTTCAAGACCCAGCTATTCCATTCTTGGCCATATACCCAAGGAATGCTCAATCATACCACAAGGGCACATGCTCAACTATGCTCATAGCAGCATTATTTGTAATAAGCCAGAACCTGGAAACAACCTAGATGCCCTTCAACTGAAGAATGGATAAAGAAAACGTGGTACATTTACACAATGGAGTACTTACTACTCAGCAGAGAAAAACAATGACATCATGAGGTTTGCAGGCAAATGGATGGAACTAGAGAAAATCATCCTGAGTGAGGTAACCCAGACTCAGAAGGACAAACATGGTATGTACTCACTCATAAGTGGATACTAGATGTAAAGCAAAGGATAACCAGACTGCAACTTACAACTCCAAGGAGGCTACCTAGTAACGAGGACCCTAAGAAAGACACAGGGATCACCCAACGACAGAGAAATAGATGATGCGATCTATATGAGCAAACTGGGGGTGGGGTGGGGTAATGGAGGGCAAGGGTCTGGAGAAAGAGAGCTTAGGGGAGAGGGAGGTCCCAGCTGGATCAGGAGCAGTGTGGGAGAATGGAGAGGGAGATACCATGATGAATGAACACATAATTGTTTATGTAAACAATCTGAAAGAATTGACAAGACACTCTTGGAACTAATTGTAGCAAAGTTGTAGGTTACAAAGTTAATACATAGTGATTAATTTTCTTATGTGCCAGCAATGAACAAGTGGAAATTGGAGTTAAAAATACATTACTTATATAAGCATTTGATAAAATAAAATACTTAGCTAGAACTCTAATAATATACACATAAAGAGTGAATTTGAAGCCAGCTGGACTATATGAGATCTTGTCTCAAAAAAGAAACAGAAATCTTGAAAGCAATGGTGATATTTTTCATCACTTAATTGGAAAAACTTTTATACTGGTTGATTTTATGTCAACTTGACACAAGCTAGAGTCATCAGAGATGAGGGAACTTCAATTGAGAAAATATTTCCATAAGAGTAGGCTATAGGCAAGCCTGTAGAGCATTTTCTTAATTAGTGATCAATGTGGGGAGCCTAGCTCATTGTGGATGGACCACCGCTAGGCTGATGGTCCTGGGTTCTATAAGAAAGCAGGCTGAGCAACATGGGAGCAAGCCAGTAAGCAGCACCCTCCCCCATGGCCTCTGCATCAGCTCCTGCCTCCAGGTTCCTGCCCTGTGTGAGTTCCTGCCTCACTGCTTTTGATGAGCTGTTATATGGAACTGTGAGTGAAATAAACCCTTTTCTCCCCAAGTTGTTTTTGGTATTTCATCATAGCAATAGTAGCCCTAACTAAGACAACTGTGGTCCGTCCAGTGGATGGAATATTATTCAGCACTGGAAGGAAAGAGCTATCAAGCCAAGGAAATATGTAGAGGAGATGTAGACACATACTACTGTGCGGAAGAGACCATATTTGAGCCTTACTGTATGGCATTTTGGAAAGGGCACAGGTATGGAAATAATAAGTAGGAGGGAAGGTGGTATGAACAGATGGAACACAAAAGACTTCAGTACCGAGAAAAATGTACTGTATTTTAAATATATTTATTTAAAATACTCAACCATAGAGAATGTCTGCCATTACATTTTCCAAAACTTACAGAACACTCCACACCAAGAATAATTGTGAATGACAGAGTTGGGGTTATAATGATATGTCAACACGGGTTTATTAATTACAATAAGCACTAGAGCAGGGGTGTGGTAGTGCAGGGGGTTGTGTGTATGGCTGGGAAGAGGGAATGTATAAGAAATCTCTGTTCTTTCTCTCAATTTCCCTGTAAACCTAAAACTGCTCTAAAATCTCTTATCTTTAAGAAAGAACACTTACAGAGCATAAAACGTCAAGTACTGAAGGATTAATCTACAAAGATTCCATTAAAATTAAGGACCCCTGTCCATCCAGAGACAGAACTCAGAGACTGGAACAGCAAGCCAGAGAGAGAGAGTCCACAAACACCACGGTAAGGTCCCACAGCTCGAATGTGTAAGGAACCAGAGCAATCATTAAGGAAAAGACAGGTAGTATTAAACAGGTAACAAGGAGGATGCCGCACAAGAAACACATGGAAATATGCTGACGATCAGAAGCGAGGAGCAGTCACACAAACTACCAAGGGTGTCAGTTCCATGAGCTTGAGAACAACAGAAACAGAGATGACATCAAGTCTCTCAGAAGAGAAGGAGAAAGGGAACTTTTGTATGTATTGGTGAGTACCCTTCACTCAGCAACACACACACACACACACACACTCAATTACACATACTGTACACACACACACACCAAATACCAATACTACACCACACACACACACAACACATACCACACACACACACCACACATACTTTACCACCACACATCACCACACATACTATACCACCATACACACACACACACACACACACACTTTAGAGATTGGATTTAGGCCTTATGTATACTACACTGGATCACAGCTCCATCCCTTTTTTCACTTTGAGAAGGGTCTCACTGGGTTACCCAAACTGGCCTTGCACTTGTACCATCCAGGCAGGTCTCAACTTGTGGTCCTCTAGCTTCAGCCTCCCCACGAGCAGAATTACAAAGCTGGTTCTGCATCTCCCTTTGCCCAAAGGTTGACATTATATACTAACGTTCAACGTATGATCGTCCTATGTGACTGATCAGTTACTAAAACAAATGCCCGGCAGCTTTACAGGAACAGGACTCAGTGTATGTGCGTGCCCCTCACGGTTCCTATCTGAGCCCGCTTTAGACAGTCTGATACTCCTTGGTTCCTGGTTCCATTTAGTCACATCGTTCTATTTTCACACATCTCATCGGCTTTACATATTTTTGTTTTGGGGGTGGGTGGGTAGGTAGTATTTTTTATTTCGAGAAGGCAAAGGTGTGTTTGTTCCAATACTGCTCTTCCTCCTGAAGAGGGTAAACGAGTCTGGGTACCTTTGGTCGTGCTTAGAAACGACACCAGGTGGCGCTCCTCCTTTTTCAGTCCCTGCCGCCTGCTGGCAGCTGAGCAGAGGGTTTCCCTGTACCTGGGAGCCAGGGCCCTTGTGCAGCCTGAAAGGACAAGGACATGTCGTCAGCTAACCCGGAATGGCCTGGAGAAGCCTGTCCTTTGGAGGAGGGTGCAGGACGTCTTTCCTCAAGACAGCTAGGGGTTTAGTTGGCTTGTAGGCAACTCTGTTCTTCCACCCTTAGGCAAGCCCGTGGAGCGCAGAATCCATGAATTCGTTCTCTCTGGGCAACCTTGACTTAATCCTCCTCAGCGGCAGGCATTTACTGACTTAATCCTCTTCAGCCCGCAGGCATTTACTGGTAGCACACAAAAGGCTCAAATGGTGTGGGTTGTTCACTGAGGGGTGTCATTATAACATCGTGGGGGGGGGGGGTTGAGGGGGGGAAGGGAGAGAGAAGGGCTGGTCTTAAAACCACGTGTTCTGTATCCTCTACTTTCCTGTCTCAGGTGCTGGGCGGCCCAGGAACAAAACTGATCTAGATGGAATATGGCATCAAATCGTCTCCAAGAGTCCTCCACCACAGGTGACTGTAAATTTCTGAAAGAAATTTCTCTGCTTCAACATGACCTGGGCCATCCATCCATCCATCCATCCATCCATCCATCCATCCATCCACAGTGGAGCCTCCAGGCATGGCCAAATAGCCTGCTTGGTCTCCTCATCTACTTGTTGATTCCATTTTACCTGTAGCCTGTTACTCCACGAGATTCTGTGTGCCCAACCACTTGCCCGTTGTGTTCAAAGCGCTACCCTTAACCACACAGATGCTTAATGGAATGATGGTCGTGGGTGACCTAGGGCCCCAGGTGGATCTGTCTACTCCCCCCTGTACAAACCACCCTATTCCAGTTTGTCGATTCTCTCTGTAACACAAGCCTTTCCTTGAAAAAATTCTCATGGAAAGTACTTATGAAAACCTCCACTGAACATTTGGGAAAAAAAGAAAAATGACCAGATAGTGTAATCCTGAACTTTGTGCATGTAACAGCCTCTAGTTATCCCCTATACCTGAAACCATCCCACGTACTCCCATCCCATGAACCTCTCTGGCTCTTCAGGATCTTCCCAGTTCCTACACCCTAAACAAACTTCGAGCCAAAGTTTGCTCACCTAAAACCCATTGAGGTATTGGCCAAATTGAAGAGCCATCCTGCATTGTAAACCCAGCAAGCAGACAGAACAATCCTCACCTAGGCTGCAACCAACTCGGTTTTTTGGAAATGAGGTTTTTCATCTTCCCATCTGACTCTGTAACTTCACACATCCGTGTTCCTCCAAAGTTAGAGTCCCCAGGCCTCTCCCAGCTACTAATATTTCTGTCTAGAACAAAATGCTTGGGAAGATGACATACAAAGGGCTCCAAGAAGACCACCAGACCCTCTAAATGTCTGAGTCTGAAGCTGGGGTGTTGAGTCTGGAAAGAAGGGAAAATGGTCTTTGCCTCCATGGCTGTCTAAAGAGACATGGGTGTGTGGTCTGTATTTCTCAGCGCTAGCATATTCTCATTTGCTGGAAGGAAGAGGTAAAAGGGGTCATGGTCCTCGTTCCAGAATCCCCTCTGCTCCCCAAGACCTCCCCTGACTTTTTAAACATGCTTATAAAGGGAGTTGCTGAGACAGATGCACCTCGGAATCTCAGAGGCTCACGGGGCTTGTGCCGATTTGCCAGTCACTGCTGCCCAAGGCGGTTTTCCCTGTCTTCACTCAGAGGCCCTGGGCCCTGTACCTGCCAGATCCTTCTTCCTCTCCATCTTTACAGTTGCTGGCAGACAGAAAAAGGTGGCAAAGGAGATACATCTGTGCTTCTGTGCCTCTTTTACAGGAGCTCTGCCACATTCCACATGGCTCGTTACAGATGCGCAGGAGGTTTGGGAAGCCTGGCTGGTCAGGAGGCGCATGAACCTCTGCTGGACAAGTTGCTTGCGGCTGTTGCTCCTCAGAAAAGCAAATTTCCATCTGGGCTTCAGTTCCATGTATTTGGTCTCCTTATCTTTTCCTGAAAACATTTTTCATTTTTATTTTTTAAATTAAGCAGTTGATTAGTTTTTTTGTGTGTGGTGTACACATGTGGATATGTGTACGAGTATGTGCGCAGGCACACGTGTGTACAAACAGAAGCTAGAAGTCCATGTCAGGTGTCTTCCTTGACATCAAATTTTGGGGACAAGGTCTCTTACTGGCCTAGAGCTTGCTGATTAGGCTGGGCTGGTTCTCACTGAGCTCCTGTGATCTTCCTGTCTCTGCCTCCCCAGAGCTGGGATCACAGATGCACAGTGCCACACTCAGCTTTTTATGTGTGTGCTGTGGACTCGAACCCGGGTCCTCATGCTTGTACGGCAAACACTTTACCTGTCTGAACCATCTCCCCAGCCACTGCTCATTTTTAAACCTGAGGTTTCTACAGTTAATCCCTTCCTGACTCTTCAAATGCTTTTTCTTCTCTCAAATTTAAGACTTTCATTCTCCCTGGGGGAAAAATTACCGAATTGTTATTGATTTAGCCTTTCTCTCTCACTAACCAGTTCATGTTTCTCTTTCCAACTTCCTTTCATGAGTGCACTGCTGCGTGCTTGAGGGTCTCAGGTCTCAAAGACTCCACCAGGGACTACATTTCCCACCCTTCCTACTCATACACTATGCATGTCTATCTGGGCCTAAGGACTGATTTTCACCAATTGGATTTGAGCAGAATAATTTTGTAAAGATCTGGGGGAGAGATGTATATATATATATATATATATATATATATATATATATATATGTATATACATGCACATATACCCTCTCCATCGTCCCTTTCATCATTTGTAGATGCTAAGAGGAAGAAGGAAATGATGGGTGGAGAAGAAGGGATTGCGGGATAGAGGGGATCTGGGCTCTGAAAGGCCCTAGTGGCCACAGCCTCACCTTGACTGCTAACCCAGGAAGGTAACTTCTACAGGGACTGTGACAGAAACATGGAAGTCTGTGAGAACGCTTCATCTCCTTTCCGACTTGCCTTTCTTCTGGACATCATCACTGTCTCCTCCTTCCCTTTCTTTCTTCCCAAATGAACTATTAAAGGCATAGTGTCTTTTAAAAATTGTTTCTTTAATAAGAGGCTTGAAATTAGGAAATACTTCAAATTTCCATTAAAAGAATCTGGAAATATAGAAACCATGATAGGGAGCGGGGGAGAGATTTAAAAGTTACTTTACCATAGCTTTTAATCATCTATAATTAGTGCCTACCATTTACTGACATTTACATACATTGTACTAAGTGCTGCATACATGCCTTCATTGAATTTCTTTTTCCTTTTTGCAAAGATATGGGGTTTATTTAGTATTTGACTTGCCCAACTTTTAGATATCAACCAGGGATTATTCTGAGGAAATCTGCCAAGCTCTTTCCCCTCTTCCTTCCTTCCATGTTTTAAAACTTCTACTTAATTTCCTTAGAAATCATAGTTTCATTCTTTTCTCTCTATCCCAATGAGCTGTAAACTGGTATCTGAAAATGTACATATTTCTCTGCTATTTATCTACCCACCTATCTAGTCCTCCATTGCTGTTCAAAGACAGTTGAGATGTCCTGTGTATATTAGGGTTCTCCAGAGGAAAGGAACCAATAGAATGTAGATGTTGTGGTCTGAGTCTGTAACGTCTCCTGTTGTTGGTCTTTCTTTGGATCGCCAGCTGCCAAACAATGACGAGGACACTTATTATTAATTATGAAGCTTGGCCTTAGCCTAGGCTTGTTCCCAACCCATTTCTATTAATTCACTTTCTGCCAAGTGGCTCGTTACCTTTCCTCCATTCTGTACATCTGGTTCCCTCTGTGTCTGGCTGGCTTAATCCTGATCACCTCAGATTCTTCCTCAGTTCCTTTTTCTCCCCAGAAGCTCCACCTATTCTCTCCTGCCTAGCTATTGGCCATTCAGCTCGTTATTAAACCAGTCAGAAGGTGCTTAGGCAGCTGAGGTAAAACAGAGACGTATCTTCACAGTGTGATCAAATGGTCTTCCACACACTCATGTCTGAACATGTGGTCTCCAGCTGGAGATGCCATTTCAGAAGGCTGTAGATCCTCTAGGTGACAGGGCTTAACTAGAGGAAATGGGTCCCTGGTGATGAGCCCTTGGGAGTATATATCCTTGGCTCCTTCTTGTCTAGTTCATCTCCACCACAAGCTCCCGTTGCTATGGAGCTGCTTTGCCATGCCCTGCCCACCATGGTGAACTGAACCCCATGAAGCCGTGCACCCAAACAAATATTTCCTTCTTTAATGGCGTTTTTGTCAGGCATTTTTTCAAATTCATGAGAAAAGAAAATACACCCCCCCACATCTGTGTGTATGTGTGTGTGTGTGTGTGTGTGTGTGTGTGTGTGTGTGTGTGTATTTATTAATTGGCTTAAATGACCAGAGACTGAACAGTCACATGAACTATCTGCAGAGATCCAAGGAAACCACTAGCTGCTCAATCCAAGAATCTGGAGCCCTCGGACCAAGGGAACCAATGACACAACCCCATTCTGAAGCCGAAGGCCTTGAAACTCCACAGGGAGTTGCTAGTGTAAGTCTACATTCAAAAGCTGAAAAATCTGGAACCTGATGTCCACAGACCACAACAGCAAAAACGCACCTGCTCAGGAAGAGTTTTGTGTACAGGTGCTCCAGGCTTCCCTCTCCTGCTCTTTCTTTCCTTTGACCCAGGCTTCAAGTTGATGGGGTGGGATCAGACACATTCAGGAAAGGTCTTCCCTGCTCAGTTTCCTGACCCACACACCCGCTGTCTCTGGAAGCCTCTCAGGCACTCCCTAAAGTATACTTTAATCATTTCCTAGATGTCTTTCAATCCAGTCAAGTTGGGAACCGATATTAACTATTACAGCATGTCTCCTACATATTTGTTATTCCCAAAGAACCAAGCCAGGCAATTTTCATGAAGATGACATTAATATCCACGTATTTAGACAATGGATCCATACCACCAGTCTTATAAATCTTGCATATTAACTACTCCTTAAACTTCATCCCTAAACCTAACGATCAGAATTGAGCATAATTTGATATTTACACTAAAATTTCTGGAGATAGGTTTTAGAAACGTCTATTTTTAACAAGCTCCCCAAACAGTTTGGAAGCAGCCAGCTTGTTGCCAGCCTGCAGACTGGCATTTGAAAACCAAGGACCGCTGTATCTTTCTTCACCCCAGAATCCTACATTTCCTTTCCTCTACCTGTGTGCCACCCTATTTTCTCCTAGCAACCAAAAAGCAGTAACCAAGCTGGCCCATCTTGAGATGCTCACCATGAGATAAAAATATGCTTCCAAAGTCTTTAGCAAATACATACCTCTATGAGACAGCAAAACATTGTCCTACCAATGAACCTCTATCTGCAAGTGAGTAACTACTTAACACAACTCAGATAAACACAGAAACATGGTCCAGATATGTTTTGGAACAAGGCACCCTTACCCAGGGACAGACTATTTAAAATTCCCACACTAACCTTGGACTCTCACTTGTCTTTATTTCTGCTTAGTACTTGGGACTCTCACCTTCTTAGAAACCGGATTCTGGGGTTTTCTCCTGCTGAGCCAACCTGGAGCATCCTCTTCTGGGCAGCTTTTGTAAAGAGGCTGTTAAAGGAGAACAAAGCAGATTCCAGAAAACTGCCATCTGGTTTCCACGTTGCAGATGCCCACATGAGCCTTGAAAAAAATCCAGCAGGGGAGGAGGTGAAAGATCCTGTGGGCTGGCTGATGAAGGGAGAAGTGCAAAGAGGACTTGTCCTCCTCAGAATTCCTGCACTTGAACCTAGGCATCATAATTGGAGCCAGAGAGAGAGATGACTGGTTGATGTTTTTAGAACATCTAAATCCCTCAGTAAACAATCTTATTTTTATATTTCTATTCCAGAGATCAGTGTTGTAGGACCACCTTCCTCACTGTTCAGAGATGTCCAGGAAAAGAGTGTTTATCTAATCCCCCATTGTTCCTTTTGCTTGTGTTTTCTAGCCAAACTTCAGCCAGACAAAAGGGACAAGGAGACTTTCCCACCCCACATATGCGTGTGCATGTCGTGAAGATCTATGTACGTGTGTTATATGTCATATGCACATCCATATATAATACATATAAATAATATAGGGTAATCTACATTCACTGTAGACATGGGAAAAGTCAGGGCAACAAAATAAAATTGTATTTAAAATTTTTAGAATTTCAAAACTAGAGAAATCTTAGAGTTGATCTAATCCAACCAGCCTCATTTTAGAGGATAAATTTGAAACTCAGAGGTGAATTGCTCTGCCCATATGCATGCAAGTTAGTCAGACTAGATGCATAGGGGTCTGGGCACTGTGTGCCCTAGCTCTCTCTTGAAGAATAATTTGTTGTTTCTGCTGCTGTGAGAGCCAACAGCACTAGTCTTCAGCTGTCTGCCTCTTTAAGATTTACCGCAGGTGCTTAGGAATAAACCTTTCCTGGAGCAGTCCATATCCAAGGACCTCCTGAAGTGCAGAGGGCCAGCCTGTTGACTTTGTGTGGGGACACTTTGTGGACACTTTATCTTCAGACATCCTCATGGGGCTGAATGAGGCTATCAGGTGGGCAATGGATCTACTCTGGGGTTTGGCTTCTCTCTCTGTTGTCCTCTAATTTGTCTACAAATGTTGATCCCAAGGGCACTAAATAATAAATAAATAAACATACTGAATATGTTTCCTGTACATTAACCTTCACCTTTGACCTCCATCTTCAAAAAACCTAATCTGGAACAAGAATGAAATAATAATTGTTATCTTTTTGTTCCTGAGAAAGTATCGACTCTGGAATTGTGTATCTACATGTATGTGTGTCTGTCTGTCTGTCTTCTGTGATATAGACATATGTATATGCGTGCCTGGATACATATCTACATGCATTCCTGGTCTCCACAATTCTAAGAGTTTTTCTTTGGGTGAAAGGAAGAAAGAAAGAAAGAAAGAAAGAAAGAAAGAAAGAAAGAAAGAAAGAAAGAAAGAAAGAAAAAAAGAAAGGAAGAAAAAAAGAAAGAAAGAAAGAAAGAAAAAGAAAGAAAGAAAAAGAAAGAAAGAAAGAAAAGGAAGAAAAAAGAAAGAAAAGGAAGAAAGAAAAAGAAAGAAAAGAAAAAAAAAGAAAGGAAGGAAACCATGCACTACTGGACCTTGAAAGAAATGGTGAGAAATCTTCATACAGAGCAATTTCCAGCCATGCCAGCGGAAGTCACGTGACTTTCCCTTCTGGTTCAGCAAAAGTCCGGGGGGTTTTTCGAGGGCAGTTGTGCTGAGGGCTCTCTGGCTGCAAGAATGCAATTCGAGGACCACGGTCAGCAAGCAGCTAAGGTGGCTGTCCAGGGGCAGAGACATTGAGGCATTTAGTACCACAATAGGAACAAGGAGAGTGGGTCAGGCAGAAGCAGCAGCATTTTAGATCAGCAAGCTAGAGCAGTAATACCTGCGAGACTCTTCGTCAATTATTTTTCACGTTTCTTTCCACACACGAATACACTGTGGTTCACCGGATCTTAAGATGGTGCTTTTGGAATCGAGAGGCTGAGGCTGAAAAGCAGGTTCACTGTGTGAGTCTGTATATGTGTGCATATATGTAGAGGATAGAGGACAACCTCGGGTGTTGTTCCACAAAAGCTCTGACCTGTTTTTTGAGATAGAATGTCTTGGTTGGTTTCTTTTTGTCAATTTGACACAAGTTAGACTCATCTGAGAAGAGGAAACTTCACAGAAAAAAAATGGTTCCTCCAGACTGGCCTGTGGGCAAGCCTGTGGGGGAATTTTTCTGATCAATGATTGATATGGGAGGCCCAGCCTATTGTGAGTGATGCCATCCTTGGGCAGGTGGTCCTGGCTTGTATAAGAAAGCAGGCTGAGCAAGCCATGAGGGGAGCAAGTCAGTAAGTAGCACCCCTGCATGGCCTCTGCTTCTGTTCCTGCCTGGAATTTGTACCTAGACTCTCCTTCATGACAAACTAAGATCAGAGCTTGTAAGCCAAAATAAACCCTTTCCTCCCCAAGCTTCTCCGGCCATGGTGTTTTATTACAGCAATAGAAACCCTAAGACAGATGGTCTTTCAGTGTTCTTCAGCTCATCAAGTAGGCTGCCTGGCTGCCAGCAACTCCAGGGATCCATCTGTCCCTGCTTCCCTAGCACTGGGATTACAAGCTGCCACAGTGTGTGGGTTCTGGAGATCAAGTTCAGCTCCTGCTTACGTCGTCAGCACTTAACTCATTGATCATCTCCTCTACCTACCAGGGTCAGCTTCAGGAGAAACTGATGGTCAGAACCCTCTTGAATGTTATTAAATGTGAGACCAACATCAAGTGGGCATGCTTTATTGGCTCTTTCTCCACCACAGCCTTTTTTTTTCTTCAGCCATCACGATTGCTCCTATAGGTTACTGCCTGCTGTAGACACATGAAAACACAACTCTCGCCTTGAAGGGGATAAGAGGTAACTTATTCTGAGTGACTACAGCCTGAGAACTCAGATTCCCAGTATCCCAAATTCCACAATCCAACAAGGTAACAGTTTTAAGAAAATTTCCAGTAACAGAACAAAAAAAAATTTGATAAATCAAGATGCTTTTCAAATACATGTATGGAACATCCGTTAGGTAGGCTGTAGCAAAGTGAGGAATTCTCTGGCATAGGCTCACGTACTTATCTGATGACATCTTAGCCTTTGGGTTCATAGGAACCTGTGGTCTGTTAGTTAACATACTCAAATTGATCTATGAGTCACAGAATGCTAGGCCAGGCAAAGGGGTGCACAAACAATAGTTATTAAAGGGACTATATAGATAGCCTAAGATAAACTATAATTTGGCTCTGGGCCTGTAACATTCCAATCCCTCCACAATCATTAAAGTGCTAATCTGTTAATCAGCCTGGTGGAAGAGTCAGCAGAAGGTGTGGGTCTTCCCAGGAACTTCTGTTCACCTTGCTCTTAACTGGTTTTGTCGATTCAACTCCCTCCTCTTCCTGAGCACCAAGAATATGACCCTGCCACAAGAGGCTCCTATCCAGCTCTGCCTGTGCCTCTCTTCATGTTGAATATCAATACTACCTGGCTTTCTGTCTAGCCTCTCTCCTTCCCACTTCCCACCCCTCACATGGGCCAGTCTTTCTGCATATGATTTGCTATAACCCAATGCAACCTTGTTTTCAGATGGTAGGCCCAATGCCATCTTCGGCGGGAAGGCACCTCTGAGCTTTCTGTCTGGGGTGAGCATGTCTTCATAGTATTTGGCTACATACAAGTCTGTCACCCTCTTTAGAGGGTGCTGGAGGCCACAGACTACATCCCATTCTTGAGTCCAGGAGTCTAGGCTAGGCCTAACTGTCATGCTTAGAGGATGATTGATGGTTTTCACTAACCCTGGCAAATATAGAGGAAGGAGCTGCCTGCCACAAGTAACTGGATCTTTCTGCTTCCATTTTCCTTTACTTACCGAGGCCAACAGAGTGCCAAAACTCCCCGGTGTGCCCTAGCAGACAGGAGGAGGATGAGGAGAGGACCTTTGTTCATCTCCAGATGGCTGGAGTTGGGATAGAGCCCAACAGCTGTGTTTGGGTGGCAGGCGAGAGGGCAGATGGCCTGATGTCTGTTTGCAGACAGCCCGAGAAGCCACAGTCATGGTGGAAGGCCTTCTCTGAGGCTAACTCAACAAGACAGTGATGGAGTAGGGCAAATGCCAGGGCAGCCACTGTGTTAGCATTCACTGCTCACACAATGGCCTGCATGATTTCAAGGCAGCAAAGACTGAGTACTCTGTGCAGAAGGCTCTTGTACTCTTTGTGGTGGCTTTTACCATTGCAATCCAAACAAAGCCTTTTTTGTGTTAAAACCCCCTTAATTACTATCATTTAACAATTGGTTTAACACAAGCAAGTCTCATTAGATTTCAATCTCATTTTCTGCAAATTTGGGCAGCCACTGAAGTATTCACCCAACCAGCGCTTGTGGGGGTGGAAAGCTAAAGAGAGGGGCTTCTTAGTTGCTCAAAATATTGAGAACCAGAACATGATACAAAGCCTAGTAATTGTGTACAATGATAAGTTATATGTTTAGACTCAACTCTGCTTGCTGAGTTCTTCATATTAAAAGTTAAAAAAAAAAAAAAGGCAGGAAGGCAAATCCTTGCAGAAGCTGGAGGCGGCACCGACCCCGCTTTGCTGATGGTCCTTCCTCTCCTGATGCAGGGCGGGTCAGTCCAAACTGCAGGGCACGGTGTCACGTGACCTGAGGATGTGCATATGAGTTACATGAGTTACCAATTTGTGTACTCTACCAGACATGCCCTTCAAATACGTGATTCGTTCTTCATCTGAATTGATTTTTTTTCTAATTGGACATTCAAGCCCTGATTTAAAAGCGCCTTTTAGTTTCTGTTCATACTAAAATTGAGATTTTGAAAGATGTAATTCCGTTATTTTAAGCATCCATTCCCTAAACTAGTTTTATGTTTTTGAGGCAAGGCCGTGCTGTTTAACAAAGCTTGCCTCAAACCTGTGTACCTTAGTCTCCCTGGTGCTAGACTTGTAAATGTGCCCAACTGAATCTGGCCCTCCACTAATTTTTTAAAGTAATACTGGGGAATCAAAATAAATTGAAGACACACTAATGAGGGAAATAGAACAGAGTTCTTTCCTCCTCCCCCAGTTCTACCTATCAGATGCAAAAAAAAAAACCAAAAAAACAAACAAACAAAAAAAACCTTAGAAAGCCTTGCATTATTTCTTTGGTTTTAGTTTTTGAGACAGAATCTTGCTACACAACCTAGGCTGGTATGGAACTTGTGAGCCTCTCCTTCTTCAGTTTCTAGGTGCTGGAATTACAAGTGTGTGTCATTGTATCTGAGTCAACGTCCATTTTTTTTTTTAAACATACCTGTAACCAACAGAGCTATGACTCACAGTGCCTTCCCATCAAGAGGTCCTGCTGCCAGACAGATTTAGCTGGAGTTGTCCAACATAAGAGCCACTAGATGTGGCCACTAAAATTTTTCATAATTATGTAAAAATTTAAAAGTTAAACATTCAGTCCGTCGGCCATGGAATATTTTAAGAGTACCAAGGGCCCATGGTGCAAGTGGCTACTGTACTGGATGGCACAGATACATAGCATTACTATCACTGTGGAAAGTTGGATACCATTGAATCCTAACCACACAGCTCACCCCGGCACCAGTGCGGGCCTGCTGGCTTTTATGACTGAATTGACCTGTTGTCTGAATTTATTAATCAGTTCAGTTGGAATAACTGTGTGCTCAGGCAGCTGTGGAAGAGAGGATAGAAGGGGCTTGTTCCATGAAATAGTAATAGGGAAAGTGTTGAACAATAGTGATATTTACTGAGCACTCTACGCTGTGTTGAACACCTAACCTGTGTTACCTCACCCCCTGCGCGACAGTTTGATGATGATCCCGGTTTGTCAGGAAAGCAAACTGATAGCGGAACTAGAAAGGGTGTCTGTCTATTCAACCCTTGATTTACAAAGCACAGACTCTAGAGTTTGATTGGATTCAGTTGTGTGACCTTGGACAAGTACCTCTTTGTGCCTCTGTTTCCTTATATGAAAAATGGAGAATTTTATATTTTTGTGATGTTCCAACATGAGTAATTCATATTAATAACTCAGAGTCTAAGTTATTATTAACTAAGTGCTTATTGTTGATTATTAGTTACTGGCAAGGAGATTCCAGGGAGATTAATGACTTGCTAGAGATCACATAGTTAATGCCAGTTTAGGACTGTTTCCAGCACAGCAAATGATCCCCTTTATACATAAGCCACACTGTGTCCTGTTCCAGCCACTGTGCAGCTTTGCTAGCCTGGCCCTTTTTATCTTAATGGCTTAGCAGCTTGTTGCTAGTGTCCTAGGAAACATCAGCATTTCTGCTTTGGCAAGGTCAGCCATGACTGTCTCATGAAAGCTTTTGGGGACTCTCTGGCTTGCTGACATGTGGAGGCTAGCATGGATGATCTCCAACATCCCGGTCATTTAAAATATGATTGGATGACTTGAGCTAAGAAATCAGAAGCAGAGTTCTGGGCTAGATCAAAGAGGAAAGATCTTTTGACTTGGTAGTGTGCATGTTAAGAATGGAATCTAAATATCTGGTCTCCTAGAGGTTGAGCATGGAATGCTTGTTGGCAGAGGCTGAGGAGAGCAGAAAGGAGGGAAGGATGAGGAGAGGTTGGCCAGTGAATTCCAAGTCACAGTTAGAAGTTCTTGTCTGTGACTATGGATAACAATATCGTCCTGTTTGAGTGTTTTCTCTATTTAAAAAGCGTGTTAAGGAGCTAGATGTGGTGGCTCATGTTACAGTTCTGGCACACTGGAAGCTGAGAAAAGAGAACTGTGGGTTTGAGGCCAGCCTGATACAGTAAGTCTCTTTTCTGATATGTTTAAACTTAGACTTTGTACATGTGTCCAATAACATATGTGGAAGTATTACACGTTGCTCCATTACTATGAATAATTTTATATTTTTATATATCAGTTAAGAATACACTGAATTTCAAAAGCTTTTCTGCTGTAGGGTAATAGCCAAAGAAGGGAGATCGGAGAAAGAGAGGATGCTCAGAGTCCACTATTTACAGCATACCTTGTGTTTATGCGGCAGAACCATTAACACTTCAGTGGCCTGCGTGGATTTCACCTAGAGTCAGGACCTGAGACGTCTCTTTGGTTTACTCTTCTGTTGCTGACTCAAGGTATACACGGTAAAATACCTGGGTTTCTTTAGAAGATGTTAACTCATGGGCTTAGATCTGTCTGTCTGCTCTGAAGACTGAAGATGAAATCCTGTGTAACCTCAACCCCATGGACAGTTGGGCAACTTCTGAGCAGTTGGTTTGAGTTTTATTGTAATTCGATATTTTCTTTTTCTTGTTGACTGCTAAGAAGCTCTGAACTGGAATTTCAATCTATCCCTAGCAAAGTGTAATCTTTAATATGACATTTATTAGACATACAAACTTCACCTCTATAGGCATTTTCAGATTCTTTCCTACTCTTGTTTCCTATTATTCGATTTTTTATCACTATGCAGAATATTTGACATAAATAATAGATATAATCTTTATTTTCCAGGCTATTTTCAGGACCTGGGAAAAAGTCCCAAACATCCCCAAACATTCAAATTTATTTTTTAGAGGTTTGGGTTTCTTATTTCTTAGAATGTTTTACAAAAACATTAATTGTGGGGCCCATTAATTTTTTTTTTTTTTTTTTTTTACTGTGGAACCTGGGCACTTGGGCTATTATATGAAAAACATACTGTAGAAGAGGGATCAAACAACAAGAAGGACTGGTTATACAAAATAAAATATAGAAACAAGAAGATTCAAAATAGATAAAGAATTGGAATTGAGTGGGTTGGCTTGGAGACCCTGGAGATAAACATGCCTGAATGCTGTTTTTCCCTGAGCTGGTCTTGAACATCTGTCAACCCCATCTGGCACAGGTATTCAGACATGGTTTTAAAATGACTTTAAGTGCTTTACAGCAGTGATCAACAAAGTTGTACACATACCAATCACTGGAATTGTCATTAATCAGTAGATTTGGGGTGGAATCTGAGACTTATATTTTAACAAGCTCCCAGGCACATGCTGCTAAGTCAGAGGTCCACTCTTTGACTACCAAGATTCTGCAAGAATGACTTGGTACCACTTGGCGACTGAGGATCTCTGGGCTCAGAATCTTCTGAGCTCAGGCCATCTGTTCTAGTCTTTCTAGCACAGAGCTCTGAGCCTCAGTCTCAGTTTCTTTGGGGGCATTGCTTGGATTTCCACACATTGCGGCTGATCATGTAAAGTGGAGCAGCCCCTTCGGAAAGCAGTTTGGCAGCTGTCAGAATTTTAAATTCAGAGTTACCGTATGACCCAGCAATGCTATTTCTAGGTATATGCCCAATGAACATGAGAACACATGCCCACAGATCACCTGTTCACACAACCACATTAATTCATCAGAGTGCCACAAGAGGGATAACCTAGTACCCTAACTGATGAATGGATAAAAATGTGAACGCCCACAAAAAGGTATTTGGCAATAAAAAGGAATGAATTTCTGGTGAATGCCACAGCATAGATGAACCTCAAAAGTGGAAGAAATAGACGCTAGTTCCAACATGTCATCGACTGGCTGATTCCATTGATATGAAAAGCCTAGTACCCATATGCTTGTAATGGTGCATGCCTATAATCCCAGCACTTTGGAAGTAAAAAGTGAAGAACCAAGAGAGCAAGGTCCTCCTCAACTCTATCAAAAGCTCAAGGCCATCATGGTCTATATGAGATCTTACCTCAAAACCAAACAAAAAGCCCAGAGTTGGCAAATACATAGTGATAGAAAGTAGACTGTGGGCTGTGAAGAGCTGAAGGAAGGCAGAATGAGACATGACTGCTGATGGCTACAGGGTTTCTTTGGGGTGATGACAATGCTCAGGAATTATATTGTGTGGGTTTTTATACAACTTTGAATATTCAAAAACCTGATGGAGTATGTATTTAAGTATTTAAAGATAATAATTTCAAAGGTTATGAATTATCTTCAAAGAGTTTAGCCAAGTTTGATGGTGAATGTCCATAATCTTAGCATTCTGGAGGATGATACAGAATTTCCACAAGTTTGAGGGCTATCTTGGTCTATGCAGGGAGTTACAGGCCAGCCAAGGCTATTTCTGATAAACTTTTGATGGGTAGTGAAGTGGGGAGCATTCTTGATTAGGCTGTGCTCATCTCTAAGTCACTTCCTACTGTGTAAAATTGATTTTCAGACTGTGCCTTGCTCTGGGTGACTACATTGTGCAAGTAGTATTTGACCCCATTGGAGTGCAAATGCAGAGGCAGGTACCTCTTTATGCATGGAGATACCATTACCTGTCCAGTAACACATATGAGAGACAGGGTGATAAATAAATGGCATCATCTATAAAATTACCACAGTAGAATGGGACCATATGAACACATGGGCATTTTAAAGCCATAATCTGAAAGACTGGGCCCAAGAACTTATTGAACACAGTAGACCAAGGAAGGATACAACATTCCCATTGGACCCACAAGGAAAGACACCTAGTAGCTGGTCAGCGGTGGTGCACGCCTTTAATCCCAGCACTTGGGAAGCAAAGGAAGGTGGATCTCTGAGTTTGAGGGCAGCCTGCTCTACAAAGTGAATTCTAGGATGGCCAGGACTACACAGAGAAACCCCATCTCAGAAGAACCAACCAACCAACCAACAAATAAAAAAGAAAGACACCTAACAATACAGCAATGATAATGGCCCCACCAACCTGTCAGTAGGCAAAGAACTACTCTTGCCCCCCCCCCCACTGCTTATACAGCATGTGGTGGTTTGAAAGAAAATGGCCCCCAAAGGGAGGGGCACTATTAGGAGGTGTGACCTTTTTGGAGTAGGTGTGGCCTTGTTGGAGGAAGTGTGTCACTGTGGAGGTGGGCTCTGAGGTATCCTTTGCTTAAGCTACACCCAGGGAAACTAACCACTTCCTGTTGCTTGAGGGTCAAGATGTAAGACTCTCAGTTCCTTCTCCAGCACTATGTCTGCCTGCATGCCACCATTTCACACCATGATGATAATGGACTAAACCTCTGAAAATGTAAGCTACCCCAATTAAATGTTTTTCCTTATGAGAGTTTCTGTGGTCATGGTGTCTCTTCACAACAATAGAAATCCTAACTAAGACAGAAGTTGTTACCAGGAACTGGGGTATTGTTGTGACAGACTGGATCATGTTTTTGTTTGAAGAAATATGAACCTTGGGGCCGTGATTAGAAAAGCAGTTGAATGCTTTAAGTGCTGCTTAATGGGCCATACTAGTAGGAACATGGAAAACAGTGGTGCTGAGTGTGGTTTGATAAACTGTGGGGGCCTGACTCAAGAGGTTTCAGAGGATAAGAATTTTAATATGTTGCCTAGAAATCATTCTTGTAATATTTTGATGAAGAATGTTGCTGCCTTTTGCCCTTGCCTGAGGCTAAAGTGAAGAGATTTGTATTAATTCCATTGGCAGAGGAAATCTCAAAACAGCCTAGTATAGACTTTGTCATGTGGTTATTAGTGTTAATTCTAATGAAGATTTATAATGGAAAGGAGCAAGCTGAGCAAGGAAAAATACAAAAATGTACAATTTGAGGAGAAAAGGAGCACCAGAGAGTGGAATGGAATTAAGTCCATTCAAGTTCAAGGAGATAAACAGATTAAAAATGGAATAAATGGAGTGGTGACCTCAGGGCAAGATCCCACCCAGCTAAATTTCCAACTTCTGAAAAGGAATTAAAGAAAAGCTTAATGTGTGTGATGTGGTACAAGTCTATAATCACAGCACTCCAGTGTCAGAGGCTGGTGGATCTATGAGTTTGAGCTAGCCTGCTCTAAAGATCCAATTTCAGGATAGCCAAGCTTAGGCAGTGAAGGAAACCATCAAACCAGAAAGCTGGTGAAGATATAATTGAACAACAGGGCCATGTTCAAGCCCCAGCAAGCCCCAGAACTTGGCAACTTTGGCCACATGGTTTTAGCTTTAAGGATAGAAGAAATAGGTTATGGAATTTCCTTCTGCAACTGAGGAAAGCTGCTGAGGCCAGGCATGTGTCAGGGGTGTCCCTGAATGGAGGCCATGAGAGGCCACTGCATGAAACTATGAAGGTGAAACCTGGATTGCCTTGGAGAGCCCAAGATATTGGAGTTGTCAGAGCCATAGAATACCTGCCAAGGAGAGCTGCTAATAGGGAGTGGAACCAACCCACGAGAAAGAAGTATGCTGCAGGCAATAAAGCTGAAAGGAGTTGGAGATCTGAAGAGCGTTTTGACATCAGACATAGAGACACAGAGTTTGGAGTTCACCCAGCTGGTTTTCAGTCTTCCTCTGGTTCAGGATCTCCTCACTATGCCCCTTCCCTGTGTTTTGTAATGTATATCCTGTTGGAAGTATGTGATCTGCATTTTGAATTTGATTTTACAGGGGATTACAATTAAGAGATTGTACAAATCTCAGAAGAGACTTTCAACTTTAGACTTTTAAATACGTTTGAAACTGTTACAGACGATGGGGACTTTTGAATTTGGAATGAATGGATTTTTGCATTATGATATGGCTACAAGCCTTTGAGGGCCAGGGAATGGAATGTGGTGGTTTGAAAGAAAATGACCCCCAAAGGGAGTGGCATTATTAGAAGGTGTGGCCTTGTTGGAGTAGGTGTGGCCTTGTTAGAGGAAGTATGTCACTGTGGAGATGGGCTTTGAGGTCTCATATATGCCCCAGCTATGCCCAGTGAGACACCATTTCCTGTTGCCTGTGAGTCAAGATGTAGGACTCTCAACTCCTTCTCCAGCATCATGTCTGCCTGCACATTGCCATGCTTTCCACCATGATGATAATAGACTAAACTCTGAAAATGTAAGCCACCCAAATTAAATGTTTTTCCTTTATAAGAGTTGCTGTGGTCATGGTGTCTCTTCACAGCAATAGAAACCCTAACTGAGACACAACCTATTCCAATTGCTGCCCATCTGTCCATCCATCTGTCTGATTAGAATAAACCTTCACCTTGCCTCCATAGTCCTGTGGTCCTACACTGGTCATGGCCTCTACCTTGCCTCTGAACTTCTGCCCAGCCCTCGGGCCTGGCTCAACCTTATGACCCTACTTCCAACCCCGACGGCCCTGCTGTGAGCCTCTGGCAGCATTTCAACTGGGTACAGCTGCAGTGACTCTCTTCTCATATCTATCAACTTTTCTACCTCTGCCTCCAGGAAGGCCTCTGTGAACTCTTCCAACCTAGCTGTGGCTTCTTGGAAACTTTTGTAGCCATTGTGTAATCTATATGGATATGGATATAATTATTATATAGTATGTGATTATATGTGTGTGTGTGTGTGTGTGTGTGTGTGTGTGTATGTGTGTATGTGAGAGATCTGAGGGTTGATATTAATTATTAAGATTGGACTGCCGGGCGGTGGTGGTGCACGCCTTTAATCCCAGCACTTGGGAGGCAGAGGCAGGTGGATCTCTGTGAGTTCGAGGCCAGCCTGGTCTCCAAAGCGAGTTCCAGGAAAGGGGCAAAGCTACACAGAGAAACCCTGTCTTGAAAAACCAAAAAAAAAAAAAAAAAAAGATTGGACTAAGAGAACCCATGTTTGCCCATGGCCCACTATCAAGGGATGTCAGACCCACTTGATAAATTGCAGTGAATAGAATCAATGGAGCTTGAAAATGTATTATTTAATAACTTCTGACATCGTGGGAAGACATGAATGTGGGTGTTTCTAGCAAAGCATGCTTATGGAAGCAATTTTATACTTTGTGCTGTGCTCTCTTGGGTCACAGTGACATTTGATATTTAAGGAAATCTTACTTAAGATTCTTCAACTATGCTGAAATATTGGGGTTTTCATTAGTTGTAAAACCTTGGAAAAGTCTCAAGAACAAGCCTAATTAAGCAAGTGTCCCATCTCATGTTGTGAGAGAATGCACCATTAAGTTGATCTTGTCAGTACACACCTGTAGATCTGAGTTGGAAATTGTAGGAGCTCAGGTTAGTTGACTTTTATTGTTTTGCTTACAACACTTTGGTTCCCATTGAGAATTAACAAACATCTGTAAAGCTAAACCAGCAGGGAGAAAATTTAGAAATCTAAATCAGGTCTAGATCAATATCAATACCATCAAGCTAAAGAAGAATTAATTCCTTGACAAAAACCAAAAATTTTAAAGCACAAGTTGAATTTATAAAATGTGCCTGTAGTTTACTTAATCTGCCACCGTATGGAACATCCTTAGCATGTGGGTTTACTTCAGTAGAGCGGCTTTATGGGCGGATGGAGAAACTGTTCAAATAGAGTGAGATGGGTGACTTGTCATCTGGGTCCCCAGAAACTGTCTATATCCACTACCTCCCTATCAGTCTTTGCCCCACTGTGTCTGAAGCTATAGTTAAATGCTGGGCTGCAGAACTGCCTTGGTTGTTATCCAGTTGCTTTTTTAAAACTGCCAATACCCCAGACAGGAGGAGCAGACTCACCACTTTTAAGTGACCAACTCCTTGGCTAGCTCTACTCCTTGAATTTATTTATCAGATCCCTTTGTCTCCTTGGTGATTTAGAATAGCCCTCCACTAAAGACAAGGAAAAGGAAGTCATAAAGGACACAGAACTGGATGTCCGAGTCCTGGCTTAGCCCCCAGAGGCATCTATTATTTAGTTCAGCATTTTAGTTTCTTTATTTGCAAAAAAGTGATCAATGGTGGTGGTGAAATCTGTCCTGCCAGATAGCCAGGTGGATCACAGGTGGGAATCACAGTTGGAATCACAGGTGGATCACAGGTGGGATCACAGTGGGAATCACAGGTGGATCACAGGTGTGATCACAGTTGGAATCACAGGTGGATCACAGGTGTGATCACAGTTGGAATCACAGGTGGGAATGACAGGTGGATCACAGGTAGTGGGCCAATGTGGCTGTAAATTTGAAAGAACTTTGAAACCCTAAATAGTACTTTATCAGTGTGTGACCCAGGTAGCATTTGATCAGCCACCAAGATGGCTGGACACCCGTTAAGAACCTAAATGGATCATTTCACCATAATTAAGCACAGACCTGAAGGGTCCTATTTTTCACAGACTTCCTGTGCAAATGCTAGATTTTTTTCAACCTTTTATTAAGAAATTTTCAATCATATACAAAAGTTGAAAGGCATTTACAGTGAGTACACATATATCCACAATCTAGATTTTAAAATTAACAACTGACTGTATTTGCTTCATCACACATCTCTGCATGTAGTCAGAACTTTAGAACAATCCTTTGGTCTCTTTTCTGTTATATGGTTCTTCCTAAGATGCTTTATCTACAATGATATGTACAAAGGGAACCTTTTTTTTTTTTTAAGCATTTTATGTACGCCTATTATTTTTAGTAAGAAACTTAAAGGTCAACTTCCCATGCTTGTTTCTTCCAGCCCTTGAAACATGAACACAAAAGGAAACCCCAAGGCTTGTTTTTGTTTTTGTGTAAGGCATGGGCAGAGAAAGCGAGTGTAATATTTTTCAAAGTGAGGAAAAAGCCTCCAAACATACACAGACAAAAACTAAGTACTGTATGCTCTACACATAAAGTAATGCCCACAGAGAAAAGTGATATCTGAAAACCAGACAGATTGTCTCCTTTAGGATCAAAGAGACCCAAAATAAAAGCAAGCTGGACATGATGCCTGTAAAAATCTAGCACTCAAGAAGTGAAGTCAGAAGGTGAGGAGTTCAAGATCACCCTCAACGGCACAGTAAATTGGAATCTCATGCCAGCCTGCATGAGACCCACAGTGGTTTGAGTGAGATGACCCCCCCATAGTGTCAGGTTTTTGAATACTTGGTCCTCAGATAGCAGTGCTGTGTGGACAGTTTAGGGGATGTGGCCTTGTTGGCAGAAATATGTCATTGCGGGATAAGCTTATTAAATCCCAAAAGTCGCCTCTCTGGGTTCTTGCCTCCCCCCCCCCTTATAGTGTATTTCTACAACTTCTCTGTCTTTTCAAGCCATAGGTAATTTTTCTTCCTTCCTTCCTTCCTTCCTTCCTTCCTTCCTTCCTTCCTTCCTTCCTTCCT
>CABHPP010146488.1:0-22788 GCA_902168425.1 Peromyscus attwateri | reverse complement strand
TCTCTCTCTCTCTCTCTCTCTCTCTCTCTCTTTCTTTCTTTCTTTGTACTGCCCAGGTGGCCAACCATTCTGATGCTGTCTTCCATGGCAGGATCCACAGTTTCTGTATGAAAGCCAGAGAAGGTTTTGCTTGCTGTAATCTGGAGCAGAAACTTTGGGAAGATAATAACAGGCACCTCATGAGAGTATTGACCTGTATCCTGCACTTAGCCATTCAAGCATCCTTTCACTATGCTCGCCTAAACCTTAAATAAGATAATGATTGTTTCATTAAGATGACTTTTTAATTTAAGCACACCATACCACCCCACTCCACTCACGTACATGCTTTGAGAAAAGTTCTCGCCACCTGGCTCAGATCTCATATTCACAATGTCCCACACCATTGTCCCCTGTTTGGAATGGCAGACACATGATGCTGCTCACTTTATAAATATGCAGACCTCAAAATGCAGCCTGCACCTTCCTCATAGAGAGGAAAACTGGGCTGTTTTCCATAAGCAGAACTTTAAAAGTCAGTGCCCTGAAAATGTCCAGCTAGTCACTAACTCCCAGTCGATCCTGTTGTTCGGGAGAAGCTCTGAACACAGGCTTATTCTCCATTTGAGAAAGGAAGTTAGCAAAATGGGCAAGAGTTAGAGTCGTGAGAAGTTTCAAGTGGGAACTTTCTTCTTGACTTTACCAGAGGGGCTGGAGACATTAAAGGAACAGATTTCTTAGCCTGTGTTTCAGTGTGATACTACACTGAGGTCTTCTACTGTTTTGCACACTGCCATGGCACACACCCCACAGTGAGGATGGGGTTTGCAGCACCAAACCCCATCTTGGCAGTATCTTTGTGATTCTTTCCTGGCTTCTTTTTGCTGCAATGGACTTCAAGGACCACCTGGTTTTTGGTCTTCCAATGATCCGGGTGCTTTCCTTACAACTGTCCATTATGCTCCTACCCTAGCAATTCAAGGCAGACTGGGTCATGGCTCCACCCCATGGTCTGAGTGACAGCTCAACATCTCTGAGGCTTGTCACTCAATTGTCTTCTACAATGCCCTCACTCGGTACTCTTCTTTAACTAAGTCTATGTTCCAAGGACTTCTCACACCCTATCTAAGGATCACTTGGCTTCAGCTAAACAGAAGTAACAGCGAAAGTTGGACACATGGAGACTAGTGGGCAGGGTAATTCTCTTCCTACAGTCTGTGTATGCACCCTCGCCTCAGCAGCACCTACATAGGGTGAAAGCCCTGTGTTCGAGCGCTGAGAAATTCCTGGTAACACTGCTTGCCATAGTTCCCCTTACTAAAGGCAGTGATGGTGTTCTGTTGATGGATCATCTTTCTGTCATGATATTCCTTGTTAGATGTATTAGAATTTCCACAGAAGTTCTTATTAAAGTATCTTCATTTGGACCATCTTGGTCAGGGAAACTTTTATTTCTAGGCAGACTCTGTCACAAAGATGATAAACTTACTTTGCACTATATGTGCATCTGTATTATTTGCTTCATGTGCTTGCTTGCCTTACCTATCAAAAATTTCAGGTAAGGTAAATGATGAATTGAAAAAGTAAAAATAGAACACCCCAAAACACATGGAGCAGAGGTGAAGCAATGCTGTGGGAACTTGCTGCTTAAAGAGAAGAAAGGCCGGACATCCGTGATTTCCAGTTTTCATTCTAAGAAACTGGAAAAAGCAAATCCACACAAACCAACCAAAGGCATGGAGTGAGAGGAGAGGAGAAATCAGCGAGCTGGAGGTAGAAGTAGAACAAAGCAGAAATAAGTCCCAATTATCTTTCAAAATATCTATAAAATTGGTAAAACTCAAACATAGAATAAAGAAGAAAAGACACAAATTGCCAAAGTCAGTGGCAAAAAGGGGTGAGATTACAGGTCCTAACTACAAAATAAAAAAACTAAGAGAGGAATATGACAATTTGTACCAAAGAGTTGATGACAAAGTTGAAGTGAACACATTACCCAAGAAATGATGATTATTGTCAGGCAAGGTGACACATGCTTTCAATCCCAGCACTTGAGAAACAGAGGCGGGCCGATCTCTGTGAGTGTAAGGCAAGCCTGGTCTACATAGTGAGTTCCAGGCCACTTGGGGCTACACAGTGAGACTTTGTCTTTAAAAGAAGGAAAGATAAAAAGAAAAAAATTGCTGTAGGCTGGTCTTTCTGTGAGTGTATTGCTCTCATTGGTTGATAAATAAAGCTGTTTTGGCCAATAGCCAGGCAGAATAAAGTTAGGTGGTACATTCAAACTGACAGAGATGAAGGAGGGTGAAATCGAGAGACAAGATCCAGCCGCCCAAGGAACACGATGTCAGAGAACCGGTAAGCCATGGCCCATGTGGGGATGTATAGATGAATAGAAATAGGTTAATTTAAATGTAAAAGCTAGCTAGTAATAAGCCTGAGCCATTGGCCAAATATTTATAACTATTATAAGCCTGAGTGATTATTTGGAAATGGCTGCAGAACAGGGTGGGACAGGAAGAAATCTCCAGTTACAAAAAATAGAAATTATTTAAACACAAGAGAAAAATACATGGTCTAGGAAGATGGCCCAGTCAGTAAAGCTCATAAGCATGAGCACCTGGATTTTGTATCCATAGGACCCCAAGTAAGAAGTCCCGGATGGCATCTATGCCTCTAATCCCACTTCTGGGAAGGCAGAGGCAGGTCGATCTCTGAGGTTTGCTGGCCAGTCAGTCTAGTCAATCAGTGAACTCCGGGTTCAGTGAGAGACCCTATCTGAAAAAAAAAAGGTGAAAAGTGCTTGAAGAAGACTTCCAATGCTGACTTCTGGTCTCCACATGCACACATGCATGAATCCACACACCCATGTATGTACGCAAGACCACACAAATGAACACAGACACTACAAAGACATGCATGAACACACACACACACACAGAGTAGAAAATGAAAGTTGAAATTCTATACTTATAAATATTCTATGCTGATTAAAGAATTACACCTGGATTAAAAGCCTCTTGATACTCTCCAAAACAAAATAAAACTATAGCTCGGGTAACTTTGTTGGCAAACTTTCCCCAAACAGTCGAAGGAGAATTAATAACTGTTTCAAGAAGTATAAACAGTCCAAAACTTTGGAGTTTCTATAGGGTAAGGACAACCTTGATATCAAAAGTTCCCAAGGGCATTAGAAGAAAGGAAGATTGGAAGCTATTGTACTTGGAGACACTAACTTCCTAAACAAAACCTGAAGAAACTGAGTACGGGGATAAAGAATGAAATTATACACTATAGTCAAATGAAGTCTGGCAAAGTTGCAAAACTGACTTATCACTCACAAATTAGTCAGTGTGGGGGGATGGGGACTGACTAAATAGTGACATGCTTAGACATGCACAGAGGAGGACCTGTGTTTGTCCCCAGGACTTCTTGTGGAAAAATACAAGCATCAGCTTTTGCCTATAATCCCAACACTGGGGATGAGAAGACAGGAGGACTCCTGGGACTTGGTGGGTAGCCAGTCCAGCTAAATGAGTGAACTCCAGGTTCAGTAACAAACCTTGTTCAAAAGCATAAAATGGGGAATAATTGAGGAAGATAGTCCACATTGACTTTAGACCTCCATATTGGTGCACATATATGCACAGGCAAGCACTTACACAAATTAACCAACGTAATTCAACAATATAAAAGAGAAAAAAAATTCAAGGATCGCTCACCTCAATACATGCATTAAAAGAATTATTTGAAAAAAAAACCTGGTAGTTATTCATGATAAAAAACAAAAACCAAAAGTTCTTAGTAACCAAAGACTACAAGGAAATTCCTTTACTTCAGAGAGAGTGTCTACAAAACACCTATCACTGACATTACAAAAATAATATTGAGTGTAGTAGCCTTGATGTCTGAAATGAGATGCCCACCACCACTGCTCTTGTTAAGCATTACTGTGGAAGAACTAGAGAGTAGGTAAGGAGAAAAGACATGCAGTCTGGAAATGAAGTGAAAATTTTATTTCTGTAGAGAAATCAATATCTAATGACCTTGCTAAAATGAGTTATACTTACCAATTTTTTTGAAGACTCATTGTCTTCTCAAATTAGCCTAGAGATCCAATGGAATCAAAGTAAAAATCCTTGTAGGTTTATTTGAAATTTTTAAATTTTATGTGGAAACACAGTAACCATAGTCTAAAATAATTTGGAAGAAAACCACATAACAAGTGGATTTACATAATCAAATTCAAAATTTATTATAAAACTATGATAATTCAGACAATGTGGTATTGAGCCTTAGATAGCAAATAAACCAATAAAATATTCTATAGAACATAGCAATATGGCTTATATATTGAGTATATATAGCCACATATATTAAATTCATATATGTATACTCAATATATATTTTTGAGTATATATAATATATATTGAGTATACATTGGGTATAATATATATATATATACATATTATATATACACATACTCAATGTGTAATAACATAAAGGCAAAAGTTGAGCCTTTTCAATAAGATAAAACTACATATATCAGATTGGCTAAATTTAAAGACTTGTACCTCATGAGGGAGGGTTTTAGGAAATTGAAATGTTTATACACTGTTTTGATGACATAAAGTCACATAAGTCCTTGGAAACTGTCTTGTATTGTATATTGTTGTCATCATTGTCAACTTTACTAGATTTGGAATCATTTAGAGGGCATATTTCTTTTTTTTCTTTTAATTAAGAAATTTTTTATTCATTTTACATACCAACCACAGATTCCCCTCTCTTCCCTCCTTCCCCCATCCTCCCTCATCCCCCAACTGACAAGGTAAGTCCTCCCATGGGGAGTCAGCAGAGCCTGGTATATTCAGCTGAGGGAGGTTCAAGCCCTCCCCCTGACTCACCTCTCCCCAAACCCCACCCCAGCATCAAAGCTGTGCAAGGTGTCCCACCATAGGGACAAAAAGCCAGCTCATGCACCAGGGATGGATTTTGATCCTACTGCCAGGGGCCCCTCAAACAGACCAAGGTACACAACTGTCTCACTTATGCTGAGGGCCTAGTCCAGTCCCATGGAGGCTCCACAGCTGTTGATCTAAAGTTCATGAGTTCCCACTAGTCTGGTTTAGTTGTCTCTGTAGGTTTCCCAATCATGATCTTGATGCCCCTTGTTCATAGAATCCCTCTTCTTTCTCTTCTACTGGACTCCTGGAGCTCGGCCTGGTGCTCGCTGTGGATCTCTGCATCTGTTTTCATCAATTACTGGATGAAGGCTCTATGATGACACTTAGGGTATTCACTGATCTGATTACTGAATAAGCCAGTTCAGGCACACTCTCCACTATTGCTAGTAGTCTAAGCTGGTGTCATCCTTGTGGATTCCTGGGAACTTCCCTAGCACCTGGTTTCTCCCTTATCCCATAATGTCTCCCTCTTTCATTGCTCTTCCACTCCATCCCTGTTCCAGCTTGACCATCCTGTTCCCTTATGTTCTCATCCCCCTTTCCCTACCCTCTATTGCTCCCCTCACTCCCAGTTTACCAATGGAGATCTCATATATTTCCCCTTCCCAGGGTGATCCATATATCCCTCATAGGGTCTTCCTTGTTAGCTAACTTCTCTGGAGCTGTGGGTTGTAGTCTGGTTATCCTTTGCTTTACATCTAGTATCCACTTATGAGTGGGTACATACCATGTTTGTCCTTCTGAGTCTGGGTTACCTCACTCAGGATGATACTTTCTAGTTCTGTATCCATTTGCCTGCAAATTTCATGATGTCATTTGTTTTTTACCTCTGAGTAGTACTTCATTGTGTTTATGTACCATATTTTCTTTATCCATTCTTTGGTTGAAAGGCATCTAGGTTGTTTCCAGGTTCTGGCTATTATGAATAATGTTGCTATGAACACAGTTGAGCAAGTGTCCTTGTGGTATGATTGAGCATCCCTTGCATATGCCCAAGAATGGTACCATTGGGTCTTGAGGTAGATTGATTCTCAATTTTCTGAGAAACCGCCATACTGATTTCCAAAATGACTGTACAAGTTTGCATTCCCACAAACAGTGGAGGAGTGTTCCCCTTGCTCCATATCCTCTCCACCATAAACCGTTATCAGTGTTTTTGATATTAGCCATTCTGACAGGTGTAAGATGGTATCTCAGAGTTGTTTTGATTTGCATTTGCCTGATGACTAAGGATGTTAAGCAATTCCTTAAATGCCTTTCGGCCATTTGATATTCTTTTGTTGAGAATTCTCTGTTTAGCTCTGTAGCCCATTTTTTTAAACTGGATTGTTTGGTATTTTGATTTCTAGTTTCTTGAATTCTTTATATATTTTGGAGATCAGCCTAGAGGGCATATTTCTGGGTCTATCATAAGGGTATTTCCACAGAGGTTTAACTGAGAAGGGAAGACTCGCTCTGAACATGGATGGTACTATCCTATGTAGTAAGGTCCCAGACTTTAAAGAGAAAAAGAAGAAAGCCAGTGAACAAAACTATTCATCTCACTGCTTCCTGACTCCACAGTCAGGAATGTACAATGTGACCAACTACCTCATGCCCCTATAGCTACTCTCACTGCCATTCCTTTCCCTCCATAGTAGACTGTATCTTCAAACTGCAAATTGCTGTTTATAAGTTCTTTTGCCACAACAAGAAAAGAAACTAACGTACACACTAATGCTAAATATATAAACATTCAAACCCAGCAATCCACTGCTAAGTATATTCCCAGAATTGAAGCCTCCATCTACTAGAAGATATGCACAAGAATACATATAGCAACTTTTCTCATAATAGCCAAATATTATGAAGACCCTAAATGCCTACCAAAAAGAGAACAGACAAATAAATCTTGGTCTATTTGTATAATGGGATACTATATGATTAATAACAATAATGAAAAGAACCATGTGAGACAAAATAAGCCCATCCTGCGACTGTTAAGCTCTGGAAATGGCTCTAGAATCTAAATACAGCAGAGTCATCACTGTTAAGTACCGTGAGGATGGACGTCAGGAAGCCATCCATCATGCACCAATCAATCTCAGCTGCACTTAGTCTCAGCTGCGCTCAGAAGTCGCACGTCTATAATTCATAGAGATTTGCCACAAGTGTACTATGTCAGCAATACAGATGGACATATCTGTCCTCTCCCACAATGGCAACATTTAATGAGTAGTAATAACTTCACAAGGGACAGGGGTTTCAATGGCAGTGATTTGCCATTTACTCCCACTTTCTTTCAGGTCTCTGAGGCAAACACAGATTCTTTTATTTCAATATTAATATTATTCCTCAGATTACACATTAAATATCACACAATTTGTGTGTGTGTGTGTGTGTGTGTGTGTGTGTGTGTGTAGGTTACAGACTGACTACAAAGGGCTAAAGAGACAAGATGTTTCCAAGAGACCTGTGAAACCAGGGCTGGAAGCCGAGAGAACTATAAACTAGTCTATGGGAATGAGATAACCAACAAGCCCAAAGGCCTCTGGAGAGTCATTGCTGCTGCTACTGCTATTGGGTCACAGACCAGAACAAAGCTACAGGTCTGAGTCCAGTTGAAGCAGCAAAACAGCAGGACATGGTTCAGAATAATGGACAGGCTGGTGAACGGATGGAAGGTTCAGGTTGGCAAACAGAGATATGGGCAGACAGCAATTTGAGTAGACCATGTCATCCCTTGGCAGGGATGGAGCCAAGCTGAAGGCCCTGGGACAGTTGGGAGTACTCTGCCCATAGATTCCTTGATACACACAGTAGATAGTGAGATGTCAGGTTTGTGGGGCTGTTACTGAACTTGGGGTCACAGATTGTACCCCAAAGAGCCTGGTTCAGTAATCTATTCCCGGGAAGTCAATTAAAACAACCACATTAATAGTAAACAAAACAATATAGGAAAGAGATTTATTCAATATGACCACATTGCTTACAATGGAGAATAAACCACCAGATGTTTAATCATCAATATCTTCATAGCATGCTGTTCAGAGTCAAGGGGAAATGAATGAAACAAAGCCATGTTGGGTATGGTAGCGTGGGCCTGTAATTCCAGAATTTGGAAAGCTGGAGCAAATTTTGGACCAGCCTAGGCTTTGCGAAAACACCGTTTCAAACCAAGATGGAGCTGCTGTGTCAGCCCTTCCAAATATACTAAACAAACCTGGATTCTTGGGGGTACAGACTCTTACCTCAAGTTTGGCCACAGGGTGATTGCCATTACAAAGCTGGGTGCTCACCTCGTTATGGGATCCAGTGAAAGAGTTACAGCCTTCCCTTTGGTGTGTCCGATAAGTCCTTGGGCCTGGTTTTCTTGGTATGATTTTAATGCATTCATGTGCCCCTTCAAATATGTAGTGTGGCAACTTGATGTTGCCGAGAGTAACTCTGCGTCATGTGGGTGGTGCAGACAGATGGCGCTGTTTACATGCCCACCCTCAGGTGCAGAATGTTCCTCTGGCCTCAAAATGGAGTCAAAAGCTGCTCGTAAAATGGAGTCTCTCAGGGCAAGGCAGTCTGAGAGGTCGCTGTTTTGCAGGATGTGGAGTAAGTTAGAGTAGGGCACAGCCTGTTTGCAACGGTGATGAAACAAGATTTGCTCTTTAAATAAATGAAAAGGATCGAAGGAATCTCGTATACTTCAGTATCTAATCATTGGTTACACGGGGAGAGCGAACAGGAGCTAAGTGTTCTTGGGAACTTACTTTAAAAAAAGACTTTCAGCAAAGCATTGTGTATTAGCTCCCCCCAGAAGGGTAGAATAATATTTTAAGACATTAACCCTGGGGCTCCCCACTCAGGCCCCAGCATTTGCCGATGGCACCTCTCCCACTCATGTTTCAACACGCTTGAGTCGCTTTGCCTCAGGATGAGAGCCACACAGAGAGGAACAGCGGTCTTTTCAGTCTTAAATGTGCAACCCACAGCAGGATCCAGAAAGAATGTAGGACAAGAGATTCCAAAGAAAACATAATGGCTCCAAGCTAGTGTTTCCCACCTTCCTAACTAGCTTTATAAACTCTCTGGATTGATGGGAACGGAGGACTAGACAGGAATTAGAAACTTGGCCCCTGAAGAGGCGCCCAGAGCATGGCCTTCCCTAGGCGGTACCCTGAAGGTGGAATGGGGACAATGGTAGCAGTCTAGGTGGATTTGATGGATCCAAGCATAAGAGTATCTATTGTTGCTTTCCCAGTGGGACCTGAAGAATGGAAGACTCGCCTGATTGACCGTGTGCTTGGCAGTCAACAGAAGCAAGTGAAGATGGTTATGTGGGGTGTCTGGGAAGATGACCTGAAGTGGCCTCCCAGAATCACTACCTAGTTCCAAGTGCAATGAGAGATGTACCAAGAAGTGGACCTTGGAGTTTGAAGGGAGGTAGAAGGGAGCAAAATAACCACACTTGAGGAGGCCTAGAGGTTAGAAACGGGGTTGGGAAGCAGCACAGTGCGGACCAATGAGAAGGAGGAAAGTTGTGCATCTTAGTAGGATCCCTGCCCAGTAGGTGGTCACTCAGACAAGAAAGCAAGATGGAAAGCTAAGGGGGCATGGGAAAGAAAAAGAAGCGGTGGTTCCCTAAGATCCAGTTTAAATCTCTTGCTGGCTGACAGTTAAGAAGTTCAAGACAGCTGACCAAATGGCCTGCAGAGATGCGCGCGTGCACACACACACACACACACACACACACACACACTTCTGAGAAAATCTCACTCACAAGGTTATGAACCTTCTTTCTAGATAAAGCGTACATCATGACCTCCTTGTGAAGATTCATTCTCAAGAACTCCTTGTGAGATAAGAATTCCTCTGGCCTTTTGTGACTTTTTTTTCCCCCTTTTGGTCTTTTTAGCTTTCCTTCCTCATTTGAACACAACACCACATAAACTCCCTTATAATCACATTTATAAACAAAAACTCCTTCAGAAAAAAAGGTATACCAAACATTTTTACTTTCTTAAACACTGACATAGGTGACATTCTTGAACACTGTGACTTCAAAATGCCACAAAATCATACATATGCACACACATAGGCTATTGTTGAGATATTTGGGCATGTCTCTGTCTTAAACCTGAGCATACACTGTCTTTTGCTTAATGGACCCCCACCTGGATTCACACTGACATGTCATATCAACATGACTTTTTTCTGTGGTTATGTCAAGACCCCAGCTTCCCCGAGAAGTCTATGAGAAGAACTCAGGCTACATGGGTATGGCGGTTTGAACGAGAATGACTCCAATAGGCTCATAATATTTGCACGCTTAGTCCCCAGTTGGTGAACTGTTTAGAAAGAATAGGACCGTGTTGGAGGAAGCGTGCTGCTGGGAGTGGGCTTTGAGGTTTCTGAAGCCCACTCCAGGCCCGGTTTGCACTCTCTGCCTGAGGATCAAGTTGTAGCTCTCAACTACTGCTCCAGCATCGTGGGTGGCACCATGCTCCATGCCATGCTGATAGTGGACTGACCCTCTGAGACTGTAAGCAAGCCCCCAGTCGAATGCTTTCTTTTATGAGAGTTGCCTTGGTCATGGTGTCTCTTCACAGCAAGAGCACTGACTAAGACAGTGGGTCTCTCACTACTGCTGACGGTCACCAACATCGAGATGCCCCTTCCCTAAGCCATGGCATATCAGCAGCCTGCTCTGCCTTAGGTACAAACTCACAGGCTAAGGGAAATCCAAAACTGACCAGATTAAGTTTGTGCCAGAGGCAGGATGAAGGCCAAACTATTAATATAATTATCAAATAAGAGCAAAGAACCTGGTACTTTTTCCACAATCAAGAGTTTGTCCCAAGATTTGATTGGGCTTCTGTATCCTGACTCTTCTACGAATCTCTGAAATAAAGATTTGGGGCAGGGGTGTGGTAATTCTCGCTCCTACTCTCATGAGCAGCATGCCAAGGCTATTTGAAGGCTCTGGGTTTCTCTGAAAAACCTCAGCACTATTTTTGTAAGACACTAAGAAGCAGCAGAAGAATGAGAGAGGCCATGGTTCCATTCATTTTTGGGATATGCAAAACCAAAGCCTGGAGTTTTGGGTGAGGAAGATTAGGAGCTGCCTCTGTGTGATATGGAGAAGAGAGTATGGATAAGGAAAACAAAAACAAAAACACCAAAACATTTGTCATAAGAAAATAGGAGGACTAACTTTGTATGAGGAAGAGATCTAAAGAAGGAGAGAAAGAGAATAATGGGAGAAGCCAAAACATCATGTGTTTTCTCATATGCAGAATCTGCCTATAAATACATATATATATATATATATATATATATATATATATATATATATATGACATGAAAGCAATAAAGGGCCGATTTTGAGAGTAGGAGAATGGGGGGATAAGGAGAGAGTAGCAAATATGAGCAAAGTAAAATGGCATCTATGTATAAAAATGTCACAGTGGAACCCTGTTACTTTGTACACCGACATAAAAATAAATGTTAAGACCGAGGGAAGAATCTCCAACAAGTGACTTCTCGAAATCCCTCTCCAAGCTCATTACAGTTGGGATAGCCTGTTCAGCACTAAATAGTGCTCAGGGGCTTGTCTTGTTTCCAGGGAGCTTCTTCAGGTTTCCCTCAGCAGCATGGAGAGGTGCAGAAGACAGTTACAGTAAGACGGGAGTCCTGGTAAACCTCCAAGAAGTAGTATTGGAGGGCTCGGCAAAGTCTGAACAAAGTGGACAGAGAGGAAGAGCTGGGTTTAAAGCCTAGCTATAGAGTAGATGCGTTCATAGCTGATTGAGTCAAGTTTGAAAACTTCAGTTGTAGATGGTGGGGACTATGCCCGTGTTCTGTAGTTTCATAAAATCATAATCCCTTTGCAGCCAGAGGCCCTAAAAGCCGGCCACAGCAAACTGCCCAATCAGATGCATTTAAGATGAAATGTCACTCATTGTAGGTTTGGGTGGCTCAAAGTAAGAAAAGAGACGACCTGAACTTGGAGGTTACTGCTCTAAAGAAAGACAGTAACTTCCACCACAGGAATTTACTGGTGAGGGGGCTGCCAAAACTATCACCTGCACCACCAGGCACAAGCTTCATTATATGGTATGTCTTGGTCAGTGTTTTCTTGCTGTGAAGAGATGGACCGTGGCAATTCTTATAAAAAGCGTTTAACTGGGGCTTGTTTACAGTTTCAGAGGTTTAGTCCAATATTAGTATGGTGGGGAGTGTGGTGATATGCAGGCAGACATGGTGCTAAAGAAGTAGCTGAGAGTTCTACATCCAGATCCACAGGCAGCGGGAAGAGAGAGCCACTGGGCTTAGTTTGGACTTTCGAAACCTCAAAGTCTACCCCCAGTGACACACTCCCTCCAACAATACCTCATAATCCTTTCAAATAGAGCCCTTCACTAAGCATTCAAAAATATGACCCTAAGGGGGACCACCTGGTAACACATGGTACCTCTCAGCTCTCCTCCTTACCTATCATTGATCCCAGTCTGGGATGGGAGTGTCTAAAAGAGGGAACAGAGACCATTTCCCTCTGAGACCTGGGAAAAGACATACATTTTCAGATTCTAGAATGGGTGGTGTGGTGGTTTGAATAAAAATGGCCCCCATAGGCCCATAGGGGGTGGCACTATTAGAAGTTGTGGCCTTGTTGGACTAGGTGTGGTGTTATTGGAGGAAGTGTGTCAACGTCTCAGCTCCTCCAGCACCATTTCTGCTTGCATGCCATCACGCTTCCCACCATGATGATAATGGACTGAACCTCTGAAACTGTTAAATGCTTTTCTTTATAAGAATTGCCATGGTCACAGTGTCTCTTCACAGTACTAGAAACCCTAACTAAGACAAGTGGTGAGCTTAGTAATACACCTATGACTCAAATGGGAAGGGAAATTTTTCAAAGCATTTGGAAGTTATGGGCAGGGTAGTCAGAAAGGAAAGATAGTATCTTTCTACCACTGAGGTAAGCTACCACATACAATTGCAAGCACATGCTTACATTTTAGTGCTTGTTAAAAACACACATTACACCTGCGATTCCACCACTCAAGAGGCCTGAGGCAGGAGGATCATGAGATCCTAGCTAGGCTAGGTTACATAAAGGGACCATGTCTCCAAAATAAATAACAAATAAATATTTTAAATGCAACCTCTTTATCTGTTTCTTTTTTCTTTTTTTCGATTTTTCGAGACAGGGTTTCTCTGTGTAGCTTTGCGCCTTTCCTGGAACTTGCTTGGGAGACCAGGCTGGCCTCGAACTCACAGAGATCCACCTGCCTCTGCCTCCCGAGTGCTGGGATTAAAGGCGTGCGCCACCACCGCCCGGCATTCTTTATCTGTTTCTTACAGGAGCAGAATGAGAGTTTCTGGATCAGAATCTTTGGGAGTTGGATCCTGGGACTGGCATCACCCTTTCTGAAACAGGGTCAACCCCATGCAGCTCAGGAGGGCCTGGGACCCAAGATCCTGCTATTTCAGCCTCCCAAGTGCCAGGATTATGAACATGTTTCCCTGTCTGAGTTTTGGAGCTGGTACTTTGAAGCCAGCACCTCGAGTGATTTGTAAAAAATTTGAACTTTAGTATCTACCTGATTAGCTCATAGATATATCTCACAATAACAAAAAAAATAATGAGTGTATAATAAAAGTATTATTACCTTGCTGCCTAGGAACCTAGAAAAACAAGTATAATTCTGTATGGAAAGTTGAACCTTCATTGATTAGACTGAGAAGAGACTATTTAGTCACAATCCTACCTTGATTGCTAGTTTACAGATCTGCTATTTTAGAAAACGTGCTGTATCTTTAAGATCTAGTAGTTTGCATGAGAAATGAACTCTATAGGCTTATGAATTTAAACACTTGTCCCATGGTGTGTGGTGCTTTGGGGGCAGTTATGGAACCTTTAGGAGGTCTAACTTAACTGGAGGACACATCACTGGGGGAAGGCTTTGAGAGTTCAGAGCCTTGTCCTATTTCCAGGTCACTCTGTCTGCTTCTTGCACGTGGATGAAGATGCGATCTCTCAGCTCCTGCTCCAGTGCCTGTTTCACGATTCTCCTACCATTCTGGAACTATAAGCCAAAGTAAATTATTTCCTCTATAAGTTGCTTTTGGTCATTACCTTAATTAGAGTTTTATTGCTGTGAAGAGACATCATGACCACGGCAACTCTGATAAAGGAAAACATTTGAAGATGGCTTACAGTTTTAGAGGTTTAGTCCATTGTCATCATGGAAGCATAGCAGCGCACAGGCAGACATGGTGCTGGAGAAGGAGCTAAGAGTACTACATCTTGATCCACAGGCAACAGAAGGAGACTGCTTACCACACTGGGCATAGCTTGAGCATATATGAGACCCCAAAGCCTGCTCCCACAGTGACACACTTCCTCTAACAAGGCCACACCTATTCCAAAAAGACAATACTTTCTAATAGTGCCACTCCCTCTGAGCCTATGGGGGCCATTTTCATTCAAACCACTACAATCATGGTATTTTATCATAGCAACAGAAAAGTAACTGATACAGTGGGAGAAATAATATGATATTAGGATGATATCTAATGAGGACTAGGGTAGAACAGGTTGTGCTGTTGTGACAAATAGGCTGGCTTCTTGATGGCTTAGCATAGTAAAGTCCCTCCCTTTTAAAATGACTTTGCTATTTTAAAAGATTTTATTTTTAATTATGTGTATATATGGGAGTACAAGGAATTGGTGTATGAGAGTACAAAACCCTTGGATATAGAAACGGGCATTGGATCCCTTGGAACTGAAGTTATTGGCAGTTATGAGCTGCCCAATGTGATTGCTGTAAACCTAATTTGGGCCCTCTACAAGGGTAGTATGTGTTTTTAACTGCTGAACCTCTAAATGACTTGGCTTTTAAGAGCAATTTTAAGTTCATAGTAAACTTGAGAAGCAGATTCAAGGATATTCCACAAGATCTCTGTCCCCCACAGGCATAGTTACACCCTGCTGTCTATCATCAACATCTCCCACCAGAGAGGTACATTCATTACAAATGATGAATCTACAGTAATATATCATTATAACCAGAGTTTATAGTTTACATTGGGCTAATTCATGCTGTTGTCATTTTACATTTACCCAGACAATTATAATGTACATGTACCCAACACTATAGTATCACACTGAGTAGTTTCATGTCCCTAGATAGTCTGGTTCCACCCAGTCATCTCTTCCTCCTCCCTAACCCCTGAAACCATTCATTTAGTTGCTTGATAGTTTTGTATTTTCTCCAATGTGCTACAGTAGGAATCATACAGTATTTAGTGAAAGACAGACTTAGTTCACGTGGGTACTAACATTCCTCTGCATTCACCGTGTGAGAGCTTACATCCCTTTAACACTGAATGATAGTCCATCATCTAGATGTACCACAGTTTGTCTATTTATGTGCTAAAAGGGCATTGTTGTCATTTCAAAGTTTTGGCAATGATGAACAAAGCTGCAGTATGAGGACCCCCTGCAGGTGTCAGACAGGGAAGTGAACTCTGAGAAGTGATGAGAATGAAAACCCCAATTAGATTGACTTTGTCAACCTGGATCAGACTTCTTCGGGGAGTATAATGCCAGGCTGTTCATTGTCAGCTTATTGAAAACACAGTGCAGTTTTGGAAAAGGTTTCCAGGCAACAATCATTCCAATTTCAGATGCACAATAAAGCTTAAGGTGTGACTACATGGAAGCTCCTTTACACAGTGCATGTGACCGTGAGGGAGGCTTCTACAGCTAAAAGACCTAGAATCTAGTGTGGTCTCTGACTGATAGCATAGAGGTCAACACGCCATAAAGTACATGTGACATCTCCCCTGAGGATGGGTAATGGTCCAGGGAGAGAAGAGTCTGAGGTAATCACTCTGGGTAATTGGGTGAATTCTGCCTCTATAGCAAAAGGTAAGTGAGGTATGCCTCCATGGATATCAAAAAGGTCATTAACAAAATCCACTCTCAGCCTTCTGGGAGGGAAAGCAAGTATTTTATCTCATCCATTGAGAAGAGACCCCTGTGTGTTTAACATTACTGGTTTCCCTAGTGATCTGTGGGTGCAAGGACCTTTGTGCCCCCAACAGCAATAAGCACCCACGTGCAGATTTATGTGGACATAAAACTTTAATTCCTTTGAGTAAATAACAAGAATTATGATTCCTAGACATATGTTAAGAAAATGTTTATATTGTAAGAATGTTCCAAACTGTCTTCTAAAGTGGCTATATCATCTTGCATTCTCATCTGAAATGAATGAGCCTGACCGTTGCTTCATACCTTGTCAACATTTGGTGTTGTCCTTGTTCTAAATTTGAGCCATTCTAATAGTTACATATGTAGTATGCTGTATCTCATTGGTATCTCAGTTTGCACTTCCCTGATGACATACAGTGTGGAATATCTTTTCGTATGTGTCCAGATGCTTAGAATATACGTGTATCTGTATTTATTTTTTGGCATCTGTCTAACCCTTACACATAATTTAATTGGTGTGGCTTGGCTAAGGTTTTAGAGTCTTTGTACTCTTGGATAATGGTACTTTTTTTTGAGACTTCCTTTGTAGTCCACATGAACCTTAACTCAGTTTTCAACCTTGACTGGCTTTAACACCTTCCAGGGTCTGGGATTACAAGTGTGTACCACCACACCAACCTAGACGCCATCTGGTACTTGATATGCCTTTTGCAAGTGTTTCCTCCAGTCTGTGGCTATAATCTTACTCTTGATGGTGCTTTCACATATCTGAAATTCTATTATTGTTGTTGTTTTATCTGTTTGTTTTGGGACAGGGTCTCACTACATAGCATTGTCTGTCCTAGAATTCACAGTGTACACCAGGCTGGCCTTGAACTCAAAGAGATATGTGTAACTCTGCCTTCCAAGTATCCAAGTGCTGGGATTAAAGGCGTGCATCATCACACCTGGCCATAGCAGAATTTTTTTATTATTATTATTTACTCTTACCAGATTTATCCATACTGAGGATAAGGATATAGCCATCTCTCGGAGACCATCATTCTACTCAGCACAGTTAGCACTCCAAGGAGGGTAGGGACTGGTGCTTCTATTCAAACTTTCAATTAAATTTATTTTTGAGTGGATATATAAAACAAAAAAAATGCATGAACTTATGGAGTACTGTTGCGGTTTGAATGTAAGATGTTCCCCACAGGCTCATGTGTTGGATATTGGTCCCAGTTTGTGGTGGTATTGTGTTCCCCAAAATATTGTGTACCCTAATAAACTTATCAGGGGTCAGAGAACAGAACTAGATATAGAGGCCAGAAAATGGTGGCACACACGCCTTTAATCCTAACACTTGGGAGGCAGAGATCCATCCAGATCTCCGTGAGTTTAAAGCCACACTGGAAACAGCCAGGCATAGTGACTCACACCTTTAATCCCAAGAAGTGAGTCTTTAATCCCAGGAAGTGAGCCTTTAATCCCAGGAAGTGAGGACAGAAAGCAGAAAGGTATATAAGGTGTAAAAACCAGGAACTAGGTTGGTTAAGCTTTTAGGCTTTTGAGCAGCAGTTCAGCTGAGATTCATTCTGGATGAGGACTCAGAGGCTAGCAGTCTGAGGAAACAGGATCAGCTGAGGAATTGGCAAGATGAGGTAGCTGTGGCTTGTTTTGCTTTTCTGATCCTCTAGCATTCACCCCAATACCTGGCCCTGGGTTTGTTTTCATTAGTAAGACTCTTTAGGAGTCATGCTACACAAGCTGGTCATGCTGTTCTGGAAGGCTGTGAAGTTTTTAGAGGTGTAGCCTTGCTGAAGGAAGTGGGTCACTGGGGACAGGCCTTGGGGTTTTACGGCACAGATTCCCTTTCTGTCTGCTCTCTGCTTCATGACGCAAACACACTGTGATCAGTGGCCGCGTGCTCTTGCTGCCATGCCTCCCCACCACGATGAACTGCATCCCTCTATACACTTCTCTCCTTAAGTTGTTCCTTGTCAAGTATTTCATCAGAACAGTGAGAAAAGCAACTAATGCATGCACATAAGATGTTTCAATACATATGTAATATTTAAATCATACTAAGCACAATATTCCCCAATATTTAGACATTTTAAATTTTGGTGAAATAAAGCTTATCAAATTTTTTCATTGGTCTCACCTTTGTGATACAAACAAACAAACAAAATCTCCACCAAAACCAAATGGTCAGATTTCTATTTGTTAGGACTGAAAAAAATGACTTCTAGATTATTCATGCTTGGCTGGAACTCTGAGGATTCATTAATTCCTTCCAAATGTGGGCACAGATGAATACCTCTTCTATGTAGCTCTCTCCAAATACCTAGGTTCCTTTATTAAGTCACCAGTTGGAGATATTTGCTGTCAGTTGTGGAGACAAAGAAGAAAGAGAGAAAAGAGAAAAAGGATTGTGAGGTATGTTGCCAGGGTGGAAAGGGGTGTGTAATGTACACCCACAGTTCCTATGTCTTTAGTCTGTTACACAGCCAGCCTGACCACAGTGGGGGCTGAGAAACAGGTCATGAAACATGGATTTGGAAGAACAGTTGTTTCAGTCATCTCCTCAGTTGTTATGAAAACTAAATGAGCTACATTTGGAAACCACAGAGAAATATGTTCATTCAGCTTTATTTAGAATTCTTACTTTTGTTTCTGTGTTGTCAAGTGTGTGTGGGGACTTCCGGATGACAGAATATACATAATTTGTTTATCACAAGTAAAACATGTCCATAAACTGTGTGCTCATTTTCCTCCTGTGCAAATTGGCTTTGAACTACTGACTGCTAACAGACTGGGCTACTCTTCCCATGGTGGTTTTTATTATTCTAGGAGAAACCATTTTGAACAATCTCTATACAGCCAGATGTTGCCTGGTAGTCCTTCTAACTCTGGAATCATGTAGCCTAAGACATTCTTTTTTTCTTTTTCTTTCTTTTTAAATTTATTTTATGTATGTGGATATTTTGTCTGCGTGTAAGTCTGTGCACCATGCATGTACCAAATGCCCACAGAAGAAGGTGTCAGATCCCCTGGGACTGGAGTTACAGTTGTAAGCTGCCACGTGGGTGCTGGAAATTGAACCTGGGTCCTCTGGAAGAGTAGCCAGTGCTCTTACCTACTGAGCCATCTCTCTAGCCCCAAGGCTTTGTTTCTTGTTGCTCTAAAAACCAATTAGATATCAAAATCTTGCTCTTGTATCATCTCTTGATTATTCATGGCTAGTCTGAAAAGAATTGGTGCTCAGGAAATGGAAAAAGGAGAAAAGAGTTACTACTCCAAGGGGAAAAGCACCACTGCGCCAGGCCATCAGATTCCTAGAACAGAGCAGTGAACCTTTGTGTAAACAAGGGTTTTACTGGGTGGGGAGAATTAAAACGTTTGCTAGTCTTATAGAGTAGGGGAGACCAAAAAAAAATCTTAATTCCTTGTCCTAAACACAAGTCTTAGAGTATTTGATAGATAAGACTCATATTTGATATTTCTTATAGATCTCTTTTTTCTTCTTAACACTTTTCTTCAAACTCATTAAGATGCTAGATCTCTTTGTTTTTCTGTCCTATCTTGGAACACACACACACACACACACACACACACACACACACACACACTGTATGACGAAACTGTAATATAAACCTCTATCCATGTCGTATGAAAGGATGGCATGTAATAATAAATCATGAAGACTCTGTAGCCAACAAGATTTATCATGTCTCATCCAGTCTCAGAGCTCTTCCCATAGTAGAGGGATCAGCATATACCTCACCTGTCCTGTAGTCTTTCTTGGTTTCTTTTTTCATGTCTATAGCTGAGATTTTTAGGCGGTGTCCCCAAATCAAATCTGATCTTCATTAATTTTGAAGAGAACCATAACTTTTTGTTTCCTGAGGAAACAAAGGCATAACCTCTCCCCCACTGCAATATATTTCTGACTTCCATTTTGAAGTTAAGACATTCTTAAAGTATATAGGTTGGTTTAATTTAGCAGTTTTCATAATCCAATGTCTCTCAGCAACTATTGTTTTTTGTATATTAGTATTTAAAAAATTCAAAGTCAACAAAGCACCATACAGGATCCAAACATGCCGTATATTTCCCATCTTTACATGGCTTATTCTTTTAATGTTTCTTTACTTTCTTTTTAAAGACTTTATTATTTTTAAACTGTTTGGTTTTTTTTTTAATGGCTGTCTATACTCATTTTCTTTTCTTTCTTTCTTTTTATTTTTCTTTTTTTTCTTTTTTTCTTTTTTTTTTGGTTTTTCGAGACAGGGTTTCTCTGTGTAGCTTTGTGCCTTTCCTGGAACTCACTCTGTAGACCAGGCTGGCCTCAAACTTGCAGAGATCCACCTGCCTCTGCCTCCCAAGTGCTGGGATCAAAGGCATGCGCCACCACGCCCAGCCTTCTTTTCTTTCTTTAGCATCTAAGCACATTTCAAAACATACTGTACTTTTTAGAAGTTTCCCATGTCTGGACCTGTTTTTACTAAGTGCCTGCAGCATTCTCTGACCACATGAGACAAATCTTAAACTATCATGTTAGCCACCTCCCTTGTAGCTCAGCTTAGAGCTGGGTGCTGGTGCATGGCACTGGTGGTTGGCTCCAGCCTGCAGGCAGTGGCTGGTAGCTGCATCTCTGTATGCTGGCAAACACCAGCCTGCCTGAGAGACTGTAAGACTAGGAAGCCACATCCAGCTCCTTGTCTGGAACTTTTCTAAGCTCCTTCAGGCCCTATGTTTGGATATTAGAGCTCCCACGTTGGGTGCCTTGTGTAGACAGACAGACTTCCTTTTCCACTGTCAGCCCCAAATAACAACACAGGGACTTATTATTAATTATGAATGCTTGGCCTTAGCTTAGACTTGTCCCACTAGCTCTTATAACTTAAATTAACCCATTTGTATTAATCTATGTTTTGCCTCGTGGCTTTTTACCTTTCTTTCATCCTGTATGTCTGACTCCCTCCATGTCTCGTTGGCATCTCACTCATGCACCTAGCATCATCTCTAGTTCCTCTCTTTTTCCTGGAAGTTCTGCCTATCTCTCCTGCCTAGATATTGGCCATTCAGCTTTTTATTATGCCAATCACAGCAACACATCTTCACACAGTGTATAACTATCCCACAACAGATGTTGGAAGGCATTGCTAGTTGGTCAGAGGTTGCAGTGTATCATGATCTGGCAGCTTTTTCCAAAAACTCAGAAACATGTATACTCCTGCCCTCTCCAGTGAAATTTTCTGCTCTCTAGCTACCCTCTCTGGGCCTGGAGGACTGATCTTACCTGAGAGCTGTCTGTAAGCCATATGCCTGACTTATCTGTAGCTTGACCCTTGGCATAGATTCCTGCTAGAATCCCTTGTTGCACACATGATAACTAAGACTTGTGCTAGGAGCCTTATAACAGGACTGTGCCATTTAATGCAAATTAGGAGTTGTCCCCAGGCTTCCCAACCCTATATGTTCCTTACACTATGGAACAAAGTTGAGCTGATTCACTGAAGTCTGTCTCCCAGAGGGCTGTCTCCACTGTACCCACAGTGGTCCTAACCCCGTTCCCCACTTCTGTTCCCTCCACCCTCATGGACCAAGGCAGCTAATGATCTGAGGAAGAAGCAGAGACACAAACAGACCCCATATGGCTTGAACCTGTGTAGGTCTTGTGAAAGCTGTGAAGAACCAGCCTGCCTCCATCCTAGGCTTAAAAACCATCTTATAGTAAAGACAAACTAGGTTCATTCCTGTTAATGATTAAACCTCTGTTTCTCACGGACTGGGCTATGCCCTACCTGTATCCTTAACTACAAATGGTTCTGTACTGCCTGTTGAAGTAATGGCAATCATGTCTTTGTTTCAAAAAATTAATAACCATCTTGCAACCCTACCTTTGTTTCAAAGGGTTGTTCTGGATACCTTGTTATGATGACCTGTTGTTGGGACCCCCTTGCAAATGTCTTTGTTTCAGGAGGTTGTTGTGACTAACTTGTTATGCTGATGTTCTGCTCCTGTAACCCCGCCTATTTTGCCACCAAATTCCACATTTGGAAACCCCCTATCCCTGAGCTATAAAAGCCTTGTCTTCCTCACATCCGATACTGAACTTTCAAGCCCACCTTAGAGGGAAGCAGCCCATGTACACAAATAAAAAAGCTTGCTTTAATTAACCTAGCCGTAATGATTTGGATCTTTGGTCTTTGGGATTAACAGCTGCCACCATCTCTGTAAGTTTGTATGTGCATCGGTCCCCTTCTGTCTGCAAGACACTGTTTCTTTAGTGTCATCCATCCCCTCTACCTTTTATAATCTTTCCACCTCCTCTTTAGCATAGCTCCCTGAGCCCTGGAGGGAGGGGTTTGATGAAGACATGCCATTTAGGACTGAGTGTTCCAAAGTCTCTCACTCACTCTCTGCACAGTTTCCAGCTGTGGGTCTCTGTATTAGTTTCCATCTACTGTAAGAGGAAGCTCCTATGATGATGTCTGAGAGATAATGATCTGAGTGTATGGACGGGGCCACTGGGAGACACAGGTAGAGTGCTTCTAAATGTGGCTGATACAAAGGAATGGGGTGGGCTAGAAGAGAGGGCTGAGAGAACCCACAGGAAAGGAGAAACCTGAGTCCTATGCAAGGTTCCATAGAATCCTCAGGGAAATAAGATTCTGTTCTCTTGACCAGAAGGCATTTTCTGTTAGGAGGCTTCCTTGCTACTTTAATATCCCATCTCCCTAAAGACCCTAAAAGCCAGAGGAACCAGATTAGAGAGCAGAGCTTCCAAAAATACTTTTTACATCTTTGGCTACCAGAAAGGAGGAAACTGCTCAGTCCCAAGGACTTTTCTTTTCTTTTCTTTTTTTTTTA
>CABHPP010146487.1:27669-37853 GCA_902168425.1 Peromyscus attwateri | reverse complement strand
TAAACACACTCTTTCCTCACCAAACTGAACATTTTTCATATCTGTCTGATCAGTGTTTCCATCACGACTATAAATTTCATCCAGCTGACAATTGGGATTAACTATCTCTGCGATCTTCTGAGTTTCCATACACATTTTAGGATTTTTTTTCCTAGTTCTGTGGTGAATGCATTAGAATGCTGTTGGGAATAAAACATGTCACATTTTAGCAGATACTTGTATGTTTATTTCCTCCTATTGACAGAATTTCTTGAGGAAAGGAACCACAGTTCATTATCATTTTTTCATTTGTAGAGTAGGGACTCTAGGAAGTGCTATAGGTTAATCATTTAAAGACAACATGATATGTTGCTAGAGCAAAAGCTTTAGGTTTAGACAGGCAGGTGTTTTTATGTTGGCCCGAGAAGTTGTGAGAATTTAGACAAATTATTTAAAATTCCCAACCCTACCTTTTTCTTTTTTAAATTAATTAATTCATTAATTAATTTTATTTGTATTTGAAAAATTTTCAAACAATATTTTTATGATATTCTTTGGATTGTAACAGCCCTCACAAGACCTGCATAGGTTCAAACCAGACAAAAATCTCAGCACTGAGAAGGGAAAGTGGACACAAAGTCCTAACTGTCTTTTCTGTAAGGGATGGAAGTCAGAAGTGAAAAGTCACCCTGCTAACAAGCTGGGTGGGGAGGACAGAGGGATTTTCTGTAGCTGTGTTTCAGGGTCTGGCTACTGTATTTGGTGCATATTGGAGGCAATTGTCTCCTGACTCCCTTCCTCCCTGATGGGGTCTCTGCCATTGGATGAGTCCAGGTTGGCCCCTTCTACCTCCTTGGCTATACTATCAGTATTTCTTGTCTTGTTTCTCATAATAACACATTAATAGTTAGCTTGCCTCTGTAATCTTGCTGACACTGAATACATTCATATTTGTAACTCACAGATGTGGAGACTTCTATGATCACTCATTGTTCAGCTGTGAGCTTCTATATAACCTTGTGTCTCCTTACTTCATCACTTTTATACGTTAAGGTGTTCCTCCAGTAGGAATCATCATTCCCATCCTGTAACTCTGGAGGAGTGAGCTCTTGTTTGTCTTTAACAGCCCTATGAACAATCTAGGAGAAGGCATGCCATAATCATTTGTTGAAAGAAAGAAGAAACAAAGAGACTAGTGGAGCTACTGGAACCCAGCAGTTCTTTTTTCATTGTGCTTCTGTGTCTTTCACATATTCTTTCTTTTTTTCAGTCCCTTCTCCTTTCTTCTTCTGGTTACCATAGTTATTGGTTGTAACTGCGGTTCTTATTCCTATCACCATCATCATCACCATCACCATCATCATCATCATCATCATCATCAGCAGCAGCAGCAGTAACACTGTAATTATAATCATCACCTAATATCACCTCCCTAACAGCAGGAAATTGTTAGCAACACCTCGGACCTGGGTGGAATGCCTGCAGAAGGGCTGCAGGGACTCTGGTAGCAATTCAGATGAGTAGCAGATGCTCTTCTCAGAGGGATCTACCCGAGGCATCAACCTGCCTGTTTCTAATGGAAGTAGAAGTGATAAGGATGGAGCTGGGGGCTGAGTCAGCGGGCTCCATTGGGAGCACTCACCAGGCCAGGAACCTGGATGAATTCAATAAACTTTGCTCTTCCTTCCTGTACTTTGGTTCTTATTTTTCTCTTTCATTTACAAAAATTAAAAAAAATATTGATTTTTAACAAATTGATAAACTTTATTATTAAAAACTTGCAAATAAAAAGAAGTATAGCTATTATTTAAATAAAAATATAAGTTATGTTTACATTTCTTCCAGTCATCTTCCTTTTGTTTGTAGGAGGCAAATTCCTACCGCTGATAAACACCTTCAGCAAAGCGGCTGGATACAAAATTAACTCAAAAAATCAGTATCCCTCCTATATACAAATGACAATTGGGCTGAGAAAGAAATTAGGGAAGCAACACCCTTCACAATAGCCACAACTAATATAAAATATCTTGGGATAACTCTAACCCAGCAAGTGAAATGCCCATATGATAAAAACTTCAAGTCTTTGAAGAAGATATCAAAAGATGGAAAGATCTCCCATGCTCATGGGTCATTTATTTTCAATGAATTCTAAGAAGGCTTTCTTTATTTCTGACCTGACACAGTAGTTGTTCAGTTTCCATGAGTTTGTAGGCTTTCTGTTGCTTCTGTTGTTGTTGATATTCATCTTTAAACTGTGGTGGTCTGATATGGTACAGGGAATTATTTCAGTTTTTCTTGTATCTGTTGAGACTTGCTTTGTGACTGAATATGTGGTCAGTTTTGGAGAATGTTCAGTGAGGTGCAGAGAAGAAAGTGTATTTTGTGTTTGGGTGAAATGTTCTGTAGATATCTGTTAGGTCTATTTGATTCATAACATCTGTTAGCTCCATTATCTCTCTGTTTAGTTTTTGTCTAGATGACCTGTCCATTGGTGAGAGTGAATTAATGAAGTCTCCCACTATTAATATGTGAGGTTTGATATGTGATTTAAGCTCTAGGAATGTTTCTTTTGCATTTGGGGCATAGATGTTAAGAATGGAAATGTCATCTTGATGGATTTTTTCCTTGATGAGTATGAAATATCCTTCTCCATTTCTTTTGATTAATTTTGTTTTGAAGTTTATTTTGTTAGATATTAGAAGAGCTACACCAGCTTGCTTCTTGAGTCCATTTGCTTATAAAATCTTTTCCCAACTCTTTACTCTGAAGTAATATTTATCTTTGATATTGAGGTGTATTTTTTTGCATGTAGCAGAAGGATGGATCCTGTTTTCATATCCATTCTGTTCACCTGTGATTTTGAGAGATATTATTTGACCAATGATTGTTAATTCCTGTAATTTTGTTGTTGTTGGTGGTGGCGTGTGTGTGTGTGTGTGTGTGTGTGTGTGTGTGTGTGTGTGTGTTTCCCTTCTTTTGGGTGTTGCTGGTGTGAGATTATTTATTGCCTTTGTTTTAATGGATATAGTTAACTTCCTTGGGTTGAAGTTCTCATTTCCTTCTAGTATCTTCTGTAGGGCTGGATTTGTGGATAGATATTGTTTCAATTTGACTTTGTTATGGAATATCTTTTTCTCTCCATCTATGGTGATTGAAAATTTTGTTGGGTATACTAGTCTTGGCTGGCATCTGTGGTTTCTTAAGAGTCTTCAAGACATCTTTCCAGGCCCTTCTGGCTTTTAGAGTCTCCACTAAAAAGTTGGGTGTTATTCTTTTAGGTCTGCTGTTATTGTTACTTGGTCTGTTTTACCTGAAGCTTTTACTATTCTTCCTTTGTTTTGTATGTTTAGTGTTTTGATTATTATGTGGAGAGGAGACTTCCTTTCTTTTTTTTTTGAATTTAACCTATTATTGATTCTTTGTGAATTTTACATCGTGCATCTCGACCTACTCATCTCTCTGTCCTTTCCCATCCACCCTCTACCCTTACAACATCATCCCCCCTCCCAAGGACAAAACGAGATAAAATTTAAAAGAAAAGAGACAAGAAAAGAAAGCTGTGGAAGCTATAGTGTAACTCAGTGAGTCACACAGTCCTTTAGTCTCTATATTGTTGCTTGTAAGTGTTCATTGCATTGAGTCATTGGTCTGGTTTGAGGTCTCTGTGTTTCGCTACATCATCAGTACTGGGTCATCACTGTGGCTTGAGAGGGGACTTTCTTTTCTGGTCCAATCTATTTGGTGTTCTGTAAGCTTCTTGTACCTTTATAGACATGTCTTTCTTTAGATTAGGAAAATTTTCTTCTATAATTTTGTTAAGTATATTTTTTGGGTTTTTGATCTGGGATTCTTCTCCTTCTTCTATTCCCATTATTTTTAGGTTTGGACTTTTCATAGTGTCCCAGATTTCCTGGATGTTTTATTAGGAATTCTTTTAGTTGCTTTAATGTTTTCTTTAACTGAGAATCTCTTTCTTTTTCTATCATATCTTCAACATCTGAGATTCTCTCTTCCATCTCTTGTATTCTGTTGGTGATGCTTGCATATGTAATTCCTGTTCACTTACTAGATTTTCCATTTCCAGAATTCCCTCAGTTTGTGTTTTCTTTATTGCTTCTATTTTGATTTTTTCATTTGTCTTTTCCTTTATTTCTTTAAGGAATTGTTTTCATTTCCACTTTAAGGACCTCTTTTGTCTTCATAAAGTAGGTTTTAAGGTTGTTCTGTTGGGCTACAACAGCACTGGAACATTCAGGTCTTGCTGTCATAGGATAGCTGTGCTTTGGTGATGAAATATTGTCCTGCCTGTTCTTGATTTTGTTCTTACACTGACACCTAGGCATCTGGGTTTAGGATGCTTATGGGTCTAGCTGCTGAATTGTGAGTTTATCTTTGTCAGATGGGTGTTTTGTTCCTTGGGTTCTGTTTCTTCTTGGTCTTCTGGTCTCTGTGGCCCGGATTTCTGGCAGCTGGGGGAGTCTCTGTCTAAGTTGGGGGCTGGACTTCTGGAGGCTAGCTTGGCCATTGGTGTAGCAGAGGGGTGGTCTCTGTCTTCTGCCTGGTGTGGTCTGCGCCTGAGTAGCAGAAGTCCAGTGGAATGCTCTGTGATTCTTTTTTTACAACCTGTTTTTTCCCCTGCTTTCCACTCTCCATATATATAATATCTTCTTGACTCCTCCAAGCCTGGACACACTTTACCATCATCATTTCATTTTCTTATTCTGTTTTCTTTGCCTCATTCTGAAGGTTCAATAGACACCTAAAAATATAAAATGCTGCATTTGAAGGGACATTAGAACATGTAATTTTGATTAATTTACACCATAGCCAGTTTTATATGGACTATTTGATGTCCAATGAGCCTTTGAAAGTCTTTGGATTTTCCTTCCTAACAGTAACACTATATATATATATATATATATATATATATATATATGTATATATATACATTTTTTTGAGTAAAACTAATTTAACACTCAACACTTAAACACAAATTTTTTCTTAAGAACTTTGTTTCTTCACTTACAGAAGATATGCCATGCTGGTTTTTACAGTTGTAGAAATTTCAACAAGTGAACTCTGAAAGAACATCCTTTCTTGAGGAGCAGTGGCAGCCCAGAGCTTGAGTACTGATTAACAGAGTGGTGTCAAGGGGAATCTGGGAAAAGGAGAATTTAGTTGAGTACCCCCCACCTCCCGACACCAGGGGGATAGACAAGATTTTTGGTAGAGAGCAGCTTGAAGCATGGTTCATGGGCATGGGAATTTTGTTGATCACAGAGATGGAGATCAAGGCTAGTGCACCTATGGAGCAGGCTCTGGGTGCTAAAGGTCAGCAGAGGGTAAGGATTGTTTCTCTGTTGGCATGATGGAACTCCTGCAGCCCCCACTATTGTGGGTGACTCATATCTTCTCTGCTTTTCCATTTCTTAGTAGACACTAAGATCACAGATGATAGAACTGGGTCTTTTTCCGTTCCATCCTAATTGTGTGGCCTGGACATGGTATTTTACTCCTTCCTTAGTTAACTTTGAAATGGTATAGAATATCGTAAGTGTAAGCACATATAAGTATGGGCTATTGTGTTTGCTTTGGTTGTAATTCAGTGTCTAGGATGTCTTAACTCTGGAAGTGTTTGTGGAGTGTCACTACATATAGAAGCTGTTGAGAAAGAGATGCTTTTAAGCTTGCATGGATAATTAGATTATAATAATGACCTGAATTGTGTTAGACCCAGTCAACCCACCCATTTTCTTCTTCAGCACCTTTTTGTGTTACAGAAGAGACAAAGCCTCAATCTATAGTTCTTGGATACCCTTCTGCTTGAGGTTGTAGATAAAAATTCATGATCTAATGCTTGGAAATCAGAAGTGAGAAGATGTTCACCCTGCAAACAAGTCCAGTGGTAGAAGATAGCATTTCTCTATAGCTGTATCCCAGAACCTACATACTACTTTCAGTCAGAGTTAATGGTAATTCCTTCCTGACTCCACCTTTTTGCTCTATTGGGTGTCTAGTTCTGTAGGGGAGTTCTATAAAATATGATACAATATTATATAGCACCACATTTCATATACCACATCCTTTCTGCTGTTGTATTTTCTGCTTCCCACAACTAAACTTTGACAGTTTCACAGATGATCATTTTAAGCCAAGAAAGATAAAGGGAAAGGCAATCTTATCTGAATTTATAAGGATGAAAGAGCACAGCTATTAATTGTCCTATCTCACTTGACTCTCTAGTTGGAAGTACTTTCCTAGGATTTCTCATTTATCATGATGGACTGTGAAGACTTTCTTAGCGGTTATAAGATGTATTTAAAGTTTTTATGCATCTGGTTGACTCTAGGAAGGAGTTCTGGCTATCAGTAGCGGCACTGACAAGACTATGATTTTATTATAGCACCTGGGTATCATGTAATGAGTCACTTCAATGAAGGGCAGTTTAAGGTTGAGTTGTTCTGAGGACACTATCTGGTATCCTGCCTAATAATTTATGGTTACTACATCCAGTGTATTAAATTAATTTGTAATATAGCAAAGGAGGAATTATTTAGGTTCACCCCCCACTTTTTTTTTTATTTTTGAGAGAGATTCTCTGAGTAGCTCTGGCTGTCTTGGAACTTGCTCTGTAGACCAGGCTGGCTTCAAACTCACAGAGATCCATCTGCTTCTACCTTCTGAGTACTGTGGTTAAGGGCACATGTCACCACCACCTGCCAGCATCCATGGTTTTCATATTCATATTTTTGTAGAGTATCAACTTAGATTTGGAGGGATTGGGAAGAGTAAGCTAGAAGATTAAATATGTTGAGATCTAGGGTTGAAAATCTGGCTGGAAAATGGATGGCAGCAGATGCAGAGACCCATAGCCAAACAGTAGGCAGAGTTTGGGGACCCTAGCAGAAGGAGGAGGGGCGTTTTAGGAGCCAGAGTGGTCCAATTGCTCCTGGAGAACTTGGTCCACAGTATCAACTAAGCAGGGCTCATAGGGGCTCAAGAGACTGAAGTGGCAGTCACAGAGCCTGTATGGATCTGCGCTAGGTCTTCTGCATATATGTTATGGTTATGTAGCTTGGTATTTTTTGTGAGACTCCTAACTGTGGGGGTTGGGGTGTCTCTGACTCTTTTGCCTACTCTTGGGACCCTTTTCATCCTACTTTTGCTTCACCCAGCCTTGATATGAGGGTTTGTGTCTAGTTTTTTTTTTTTTTTTGGTTTTTTTTTGGAGACAGGGTTTCTCTGTGTAGTTTTGGTGTCTGTCTTGGATCTCGATCTGTAGACCAGGCTGACCTTGAACTCACAGAGATCCACCTGGGCTCTGCCTCCTGGGTGCTGGGATTAAAGGCGTGCGCCACCACTGCCTGGCTGCCTAGTCTTATTGTAACTTGTTATTCAGTGTTTGGTTGATATCCCTGGGAGGCCTGCTCTTTTCCAAAGGAAAACAAAAAAGGAGTGGGACAAGGGTGGGGAAGTGCTGGAAGGATTGGAGGGATGGGAAACAGTAGTCAGTATGGAACATATGGGAGAAGAATAAAAAGAAGAAAAGAAAAAGAAAACCTGTCTGGGAATGAAATTGCTAAATGAAACTTGAGAGGCAACACCATGTGGAATTGTAATTGCTAGATGATGGAACAAGGTAGGCATAGCTGTGGGTTCCCTGTGATTATCCACACTGCCACTTAGGACAGTTCCTTCCTTACAGTGTGCAACAGTCATAGGCTTAGTAGTACCTTTGTACAAATTAATCAATTAGCTTGTATACTTAAAATTACTTTTGAACTTTGATTATTTAGCTTCTATCTCTCAATGGGCAAAATTCAGGCTCAGTGGAAGTGATTTCCTCAAAATACTTTCACTATAATATGTTAAAAGCTAACCACTGGCCCATGAGGAAGGAGTGGGTAGAAGGTGGGGAGCTTCAGTTTAAACTTCCAGGAACATTGCCACAAACCACTGGATAGAGTGAGTATCCTTGTTGGAGGGTGAAGGATGTCTACAATTGAATAGACATTAGATGTCCCTGAATTCCAGTCACTGTATACTCTGCTGTGGTTTGAATATGGTTTGTCCTTCACAGTCTGAGTTCTGGTGTGGTGTTTTTGGGGGGGTGGGACCTTTAAGAAATAGGCCTAATGGAAGGTGATTTGGTCATGGGGCTATGACTCTCATAATGCTATCTCTCAGGAATTCTAGCTCTCATGAGAACAGATTGACAAAGATCGAAACTAGTGCACATACTTGATCTCATGGACCAGTCCCTTTGTGTTTTTCTACTATGTGGTGATGCAGCTACCTAGCCATAGGTATTTTGTTACAGCAGTGCAAAATGGACTAATCCTTACACTGGGGCTGGGTGGCTGAGTGTCCAGGGTTGAATTTGTCTAGGAGTGATCTGATCGCTACGGATTTGCTGAAAACCAACTCTGTAAGTCTATTCAGCTGATCAGAGGATTTTAGTAGATGGAGACCAGCAAAAGGAAGTATCAGGTAAGCAATTGTGATGGTTAATCTCGATTGTCAATTAGACGGGTTTTAGAATAACGACACAAACAAATCCCAGGGCATATCTATGAGGGATTATCCACTTTGGGTTAATTGAGGTGAAAAGAATTACCCCAAATGTGGATAACACTGTTTATGGGCTGGGGTCCCAGACGGAATCAAAAGGAGGAAGCAAGCTAAGCAAGAGCACATTCATCGTTTTCTGCTTCCTGAGAGGGGATGCAATGTGATCAGTCACTTCCGGCTCCTACTGCCGTGCCTGCCATGATGGACCATGTACCGCAGAGCTGTGAGATAAAACAAACTCTGTTCCTTTGCTTGTTTTGCTAGGGATTTTGTCACAGCAAAGTGAGATTAGTAATGAACACAGCAGTGAATCAGGCCCTGGATGCCCGCGGCCAAGGGAGTGCCCAGCCAACTGCACTTCCTGTGACCTGCCTTTTTACTTGAGCCAATGTGATTTTCTTGTAGGCTCCTTCCCTTCTTGGTTTTCTCGGCTCCTTCCTCACTTCTTTCTTATCTCCCTCCTGCTTTTCACTTTTCAAAACAAAGCTATGAGGAGTTTGAAATATTAAATATTCTATAAGGTATGCTACGAAAGATAATACTTTGCTATCTTCGTCTTCTTCCTCTTACCTAGAAATGGATCCTTCTGACTTTTATCACCTTTTTGGGAATGTGGGTATTTGATACTGCGTTTCAAAAATAGCAAGCATATGTCTATTGCTAATTCTTAAGTTATTAATTTTAGGCATTATAATTTTTCTAAATATACTTAGTTTATATGATTTTATTTCAGATTTTATCTGAAGTATTATGTATATACTTTTATTAGTCTTTGAAAATTTCATAGGGGTATAAAATGCATCTCAATTATATCCATCCCAGTCCCCTCTCTCCCTCTCTCCTGGCTATCCTTCCCAATATACTTCACTTCTAGCTTTAAGTCTTCTTATTTTATGATTTAAAATAACCTACTGAATCCAATAATGGTGCTCATATGTGCATGGCTGTGGGGTCATCCACTGGGACATGGGCAACCTGCCAGCAGTCACCCCTCAAAGAGAAGTGGCTCTCTGTCCCCCAGCAGCAATCACCGTTAGGCATTATTTATGGGAGTTAAAGTTTTTCTCTCTTCTTTTCCTCTCCACCCCCTCCGAAGCATTCTCCCCATCACGTTATGCTTTTAGTTAGATCGGTGTTCATTGTTTCCATTACCATGACTTATGTAACTGCCATCCAGTGCCAAGCCTATGGCAAATTACGATTGCTTTTTTTTTTTTTTTTTTTACATGATTTGTCTTTTCGAGAGTCATAACTCTTACTAGCTGTTTACTACTGTGTAGTTTTGTCACCGGTTTTAACCCAAACTCCCTGGGAGTTGTCCAGCTCGTTCTCAGAATTCCTATACTTCAGGAGTTCCGAGACCTTCATCTTGAACAAATTTGTTTTCCAGAAACCTTTATGCTTTATCACACCCTGACTTTATGTTCACATTTCTTACTTAGTTGAAATGTCTGCCAATAATCCTGGTGTCTAGGAGGTGAGATAAGAGATCTCTAGAACAAGCTGGTTAGCTAGAGCAGCTGAACTGGCAGGCTCTGGATTCAAACAAGAGACTCTGCTCATTACAGAAGGTGAAGAGAGATCAAGGAAGACAGCATGCATCAGACTTGGGTATGAACTCTTACACGTGTGCC
>CABHPP010146487.1:0-27569 GCA_902168425.1 Peromyscus attwateri | reverse complement strand
GGGTACTTAGAGACAAGCTCTCCAATCTTCTGAAGAGGTGAGGATCCACGATCTGGGAACTAAGGAGGGAGGAAGTGGTGCTGGCCTCAGAATTCAGGATGTAGAGTTTTGCTTCCTGCTGTGCTTTTCATCATGGCCTCCTATGTTTCCTTGTTGAAGGCTCCTTGAATATTGCATTTAGTTACCTCACAAGAACAAATCATCCTTTCCTTCTACAGCAGCTCTCTGGAAACGTTTATGTTGTCTAAATAGGCTTTCAAGTACCCTTTAACCTGTATCTTGCTTCCCTGCTGAGCCTGTAAGTCTCCCTAGTTTAGATCATATTGGTTCTTGGCCTTCGTTAGAGTTGACTGCAGAACTGTCATTTTCCTTTGTTCTATCATATCAGTTCTCAGAAGCAATGACTTCCTAGCTCTGGCTTCTTTCAGCCTCTCATCTTTGTCTGTCTAGTACCTGAAACCTCTTTATGATGCTTTGGTAGACTCACATGAAGAACAAAACCAGATGGAGAAGTGTTAGTCTCCTTCCTCAGGAGTTTCTCAGACTTAAAAGGGGAAAGGCTACTCCTTCCTGTAGTTTGTAGGTTTTTATCTACGCATTTGGTTGTCTCAGGGCTGGTGAAGAATTAGGCTTTTTATTCATGGCTATGGTCTTACTCTGAAACTCAGGTTACTTTTTAGGGATAAGACAAAGGACTCAGTCCTGGGGCTCATATTCTGCATCTTGACACTCTCTTCCATTTTTATCCTATAATCCACATTTCCTTTTGTTGACTCTGTCTGTTCTTTATCTAAGTGGAGTTTAGTGCTCCTAGAGGTCCACAGGGGATGTTTCCTGGTCCTGGGTCATTTCTTCTGTTTAGCAAGTATTTCTTGATATGAGGCTGCACTCTAAATATATTCAGAGACTAATAAGGGCCCAATGAATTATGACTTACAACCTTTTTGCTTCCAGGAAGTAGCTATTTTTATGCCTTTTGTCCAAGGACGGGGAAAGGTACAATACTTAGAAGTTATTTTTTTTTCCCATAACAGAGCATTTAATTGCACATTTAATTCACATCAACCATCAGACACAGTGATCATATTGGCCACTTCCACTGGTTGGCAGGAGGCTCTTCCAACAGTGGCTCCCATGGCTTCCACTGCAGCATTTTCCTTGCCAGACTCAGCTCATTTTCAGCCTGAAGAATCACCTCTTCTACTTTACCACCCTGAAGCAAGTTTTCTAATTTTTTAACATCTGGTTCCGCTTTGACCATATCCAGCTTCTCAATGGTGATCTGTTCTGTGTATTTTCTGTAGGCTACATGTTTAGGGAACTGCTTCATAATATCAAGAATCTTTGTATACAATATTGTTAGCCTCTCGTGTGGAGTGTCGCACACAGCCAGTCCCACCAGGCCAGTGGTCTTCTTCAACAAACCCGCCATGACAGCACCCTAGAAGTTATTTTTAACTGGGAGATTTACTTTATTTCTATAAAGCCACTCCAGGGACATCTTTGTGACTTCTTTCTCATTTGGGAGCTAAACTGACACTCTATGGAAGGTAAAGTAAGGTAAAGCCTCTAACTATAGCAGTTTTGTGGCCCAAAGAGAAATGCTGCCTCAGAATTGTCTCTTTGGGGGTTTCAATGTGCTGATATTCCAATCTGGCAGAAATTGACTGGATTTCATGGAATTTGAAGTCAATTGTAAGACAGTCTGTTGGAATCATTTCATGAATTCAAAGCGTTCAGAGAAAAGTGTGTGCTCAGGCACGGTGATTGAGGAATTGAAGGCGGCGAGAGCGCTAGGCCACGCTTGGTTATGCTGCCCTGATGCCAGCTTGGAGGAAAAGCTGAGTTTGTTGTTGAAAGCGACCGTGGAAAGTAGATACATTGATTGTGGAGTGCTGGGTGGTGGAACACTACTTACTTAGAAATAAAATTGTCCTTGCCTCAACACACTTGGAAGATCACCTCAGCCGTTATTCTTGCCTCAGAGCCCAGTTGCCATCTTTGTTTTAAATTTCAAAAGAGTAAATATTTAAACATTCAAGACAGAAATTAATGCCAGTTTCCCTCTACAGACACAGGGTTGGGAGTTTAAAGAGAAACTGAAACAGAGTTCACACACGAAGAGAAAATATTGTCAAAATTACCTGTAATCCTTTAAAATCAAGGACATTAGACTTCCTGATTTACAGCTGGCCAGACTGAGCAAGCTTTTCTCTATAAAGCTGTTTTAAGATAAAAAAATATGAATTTTCTTAAGTCCTGTGATTAGAGTACAATATTTACTTATGGTCCCCACAGGCACCAACCAATAAAAATAGTTAAAGTCTTTGGTCCTTTTAGTAGTTCACAATTTTATTGCCGAAGTTATTTTGTAGATTTTATGCTTAAAGCAAGGTCAGTGTATTGCACTGTATAAATTATTCTAAGTAATTGCTCAGTTATTTTATAGCTTAGTCACGGGATTTTTTCATTATTAAATGTAACTTTCCCTTTAAAGTTAGGATGAGAAGGGCATCGTAAATCACAGGGTAGCTTGCCATCGGGGTTTCAGCTTTACCTGCGATAAGAGTTTAATAACAATCTGGCCCAGACACCAGCTCCCTCTCAATTACCTTCCACCTGGGCCTCAGTTCACACTGTTTATTAAAATCTCCCCTTGTAGTTTTTAAATGGAGTGTTTCAGATTAATGGCCCCCATGGAGTTTAACTTCATTGCACTTCATTAAAGCAAGATTGTACAAAAGGTTACTTCAATTAAATCCAGAATGCGACCTTAAATCTGTATAGAGTTTTTTCTTCTTCTTCAGAAAACGTGATAAAATTGCTCTGTCAATCCTTTGAGATTAACAAGGCAACATCTCTTCAGTGACTGAAGTGCAAAACCTTATATGCCTGTTCTGAATTTTCTTATGGATTTAGGTTTGGATTTTGTAGAATTAGGAGGCAATGCTTGGAAAGAGTCTGGAGTTGTGTGTGCATGGATCAAATTAGCGGAGAACAGACCCGCCACATGAGGCTAGACAGTTTATGAAACATTTTGTTTCACTCCAGCAGATGCTCTAAATTTGGTTATTTTAGTAAAAAAAAATACTTTGTTTCCCATGCAATAAAAATATATTTCTAAATAGACCAGTTTGTGTCTTCTAGCAAGAAAGCAGTGTAAAGTTTCCAGAGAGATTTCACTCTTAGATTGTCCAATCTGTAAAGCATAGCTTGTGGCAGTTAACCAGTTTCTACTGGAAATTCTTGATAATTGGTCACATTAATTACCCATCATACACCATAACAATGTGGCCTCATTATCTTGAGGCAATGTGCAAATTGATGCTCATTAACACTATAACTCAGTTGCTTAATTTTATCTTTTGCTGCTTTCAAACAACTCAGTGAAAACAGCTCTGATCCATTTCCTGCTCTTTTTTTTTTGAATGGGTGAGATGCTTAAATTGTGTGATCTCCTGAACAAAATAGAGACAGTTGATAGAATTTTCTTAAAGCTTTCAAAATGCTATTGAGCTTTTATTCTAAAACATAATCCAAGTTAAAAACTGATAAAGTTTTGTGGAACTGAGGTTAATAATTCCTCCTTGAATATTAGTCACGTGGCATAACTGCCCACATCTGAGTTTATATTCATGGTTTTCTGCTTTTCTTATGTTCCTTTTGATTTTTGCCTAATTTATTTTGACTCCATGATTAAGGAGTGCACACTTAGTAAGGAATGCAAGTCAACGCATAGTAAGGAATGCAAAGTAATTTAAGTATTTTCCCCCTCAGAGTTTATAAGAGGTATTTTCTGGACCATTCAAATCAGGTTAGGTCTGGGCAGCTGGTTTGGGCAAAATGTGGTGAGCAGGAGTAAGTATGTATTTAAATGCCTCCCTTGATGATATGCTACATACTGGTGCACAGGATCTATGCTAGGTAGAGAGAAGAAATGATATGTCTGAAGGAAAATGAAATAAAGTCCTTCCTACTGGACATAGTCACATGCCATATAAGCCCCTTATTTTGTGATGACATTGAAAACTGTTTTAAAACAATTGTGTAGAAGAGGTATGAGCTATCCAAAGATTACTGACAATTAACAACTCACAACTCAGGTCAGTAAAATCTTGGGTTATGTACTTTGACCCTCCAGGAATGATTGGAGGATGAATGTATTTTGATTTGCAAAGAGCAGAGAGCATGTTAGTGTCAAGGACAGTCACTACCATGGCCTTCAGGGCTTTGATGAAAACTCAGGTGCAGGTTTTCCAGCCAACAATCCATGAACTTATGTTCTTGGGGTGTCCGTGTATCTCCAGAGCTTGTGGTTTTCTGCACAGTTGCTGTGGTTGAACCAAGATGGAAGACATAGCAGATTTCTACAGAAAGTTTAAATCTATGAAAGAATTTGAGGAGACAGCAAAGGTTGATATCTTATAGAGTGTCAAGGTATTTTGGAATGCAAAGCATTTCTTTTAGATTGAGTTCTGTTATCAATGACTTGTGTTCCTGGACTATGAAACATGATCATGTATGCTGAAGAATAGTTTCTCTTGATGATTAAGTAATGGATAGCATCAGTAATATCATAAATAGATATTTGACATGCCAAAGAAATGGATTAAAAATTAAAAGTAAGACAAAAGACAAACTTGATATTTGAGTTTAGGTTGTCCTAAAAGAGCATTAAGATCACTAATAGATGCCTCACATATGTATTTATTTAAGAATAGATGAGTAGATCTCTATGAAAACAGAGTGAGGCACATTATTAATACTAACAGACAATATTAGTTGTGTGCACCTAGGATGTGAGTTTTCAGTCTTCTCCCTCAGGCTGCAGAATGAGTTTCAGTTTCATGATTTGAAAAAAATGAGTGTCATTTTTCTTCTTGATGTGAATTAGGGTGTGAGGAATCTATGCATATTCAAGACAGGTTACTGGGGTGGTTGGGAGTCATAACCACATGGACGAGAATTTTAGAAGATGTAAGGCAGATAGCAGAAAGCGTGTGATCACAATCTGCATTTGAGGTTATGGCATTGAAATGAGTCAGGACCCTGGATAGATCCTCGAGAGCCCAGGTCTAAACCTGAGAACACTTTCTTTCAGGTAATCATCTTTTATTTACATTGAGGCTTCACTGAGTGGCCTCTCCCCCAAATAGAATTCTTTGATTTTATTATTGAAGATCTCTGAACATGCAGGAAGATTTTTTTTTTTTTTAAATCAGCAAGGTACTTAGCTGTAAATAATAGACGTCAAATCTAGGTAATGTAAGTAAATAACTCAGAGAAGGTTATATTCATTAGAATTATACTTTTAGAAGATTCAGTCCCAAGCCTAGGGAATCATACTAAAACATATGTGGGATCTAAGGGGAATTTAGCAGCTGAAAATACAGCATCGAAGTTATTGCTCGTGACACTACTAAACACTAATGGCGATGACTTGAAATTATCTCCACCCTAGATCTGGTCAGCACTTTGGCCTCGTCTATGTCATTTGCATCCATGCTGACTTCCAGGGAGGAGAGAGATCACACATCTGTTGTTCATTTGGCTTCTGTTACATTTGGCTTTTGTTATATACCAAAGGTGGGTGCTTAAAAAAAAAAAAATAAAAGCTTAATCTTTGCCTGAACCTTCATGGTGTCCCACTTGGAGGATTAGGGGTCTTCTCGAATGGCCTTGGTCTTCATTTCTCCCTGTGTACCCTTGGTATTGTAAAGATTGTAATAGAAATTCAGTGGGTTTGGCAGATGCTCAATGGTGACAAACTGATTTCAGTGTTTTCTTTTCTGATGCAGGTTTCTGGTTTAACTTAGATTTAAAATTCTTGTTATTGTTTGCTTTTTCTGCTATTTTTTAAAAACCATCTCATCAACATGTTTTTATAATATTTAAAAAACATATCCAATATTCCCCTTATACTCCTTTTGCTTACTCTGATAATCACACATGCAGAAATGGGAGTTGTGACTAGTTTCTTGTAGCAAAGTATTATTAATAAAGTTTCAGAAGACAGAACCAAATATAAACTTATGTTATAATTTGTTTGGATTATTTATTGTGAGTCTAGTATTTATTTAATTTAAGTGCTTCCTTTTAGAATAATATTCCAATCACACACAGACTAGTGAAATAAACAAACCAGATGGATAGAATCTGAATATAACAACCATAACAAACCAATAATATGCACTAGAATTTAGTACAATTTATAGGATTAAATTCTGGCTTAATTCTGACCATATATTTGGACTCTGTATTTTGAGAACATTCCCACAGGAATATGCATGTGGTGAGAGCCATGCTAGGGTCAAGATGGAAGTTATGAAGTTAGCTTTCATGATAACAACTAAAAGATCAATGGGTAGAGATGCTTTCCATTGAGGTAAGTGTTAGAATTAAATTTTGTTACATCTAAGTTAAGAACTCTTATTAATAGAATATTGATGTGAAAAGTCATAATTCAGCATGAAGTCAAAGTTTTCTGGGCCTATCATATGGTTTCTGAGGGATCTGTAACACAACTCCTGCTTCTATAATTCTCTAAACGGATGTCTTCGTGTGTGCATACTCTCCCTTGAAAGCCTAAGCCAGACATGCAATTCCCCCTCTTATTTTTCTTGTACTAAATTTTGAAATCTTTATGTATTTTATTAAAATATTCATAAAATTTCATGTATTGTATATAAGTATGTTGATGCTAAATGGTACAATTAATAGGGTATAGGATATAAGATGAAGTTTTCAAAATTCTGCCATTTTTTTCCTGCATAGACCAGCCTGAATAGTGTGAAAAGTAAAGCGTTATTTTGTACTATTCAAACTGTCCAAATCCAAATAAAAGCCTCTCCTCTTATAATGTGTGCAATGTTTCATTTACCCAATAATAGTGGTGACTTGGGTATTTCATATAAATGGTTTTTTTTTTCAGGTAAATGAAAGTTACCTTTAAACACCATTAACATTTAAAAATTTTAACTAGTTGGGATGGAAAGCATTATAAAGCATACTGACTACCTCCTGGATTCAGAAATAAGAGAAATTAAAAAAATATATAAAAAATATAAAAAAATATTTCTGCCACACAACATTTCTACTCCTTTAAATGAAGGATGTCAAATATAATTTAATATTTATAAAATAATTTTTGTGAATATTTCTGTGAGCACTCTTATTGGGCCATACTGAAAGAGGAAATATTTGAAGAATATAGAATGTGGGAAAGGTTCACAGTTTTAAGTTTATCTTATGTGTACGTGTGTTTATCTGGATGTGTACATGTGTACCACACCATGTGCATGTTTGGTCATGCTTCCTCTGAAACTTGGAGAAATAATTCCTTGCTCTTTCCTAGCTTCTGGTCAATTTCCTGGAAATATCTGGTCTGATTGGCTTTTAGATAGACCTTTTAAATCATCCGTCTTCATATTGTGCTCCCCATGTGTGTGTCTCTGTGTCTGCATCTTTCTTCTCACAAAGACAGAGTTATTCGGTATTACAGCCCAACCTAATGGCCTTGTTTCAACTTGAGCATCTTTTTAAAAACTTCATTTCCAGAAACCAAGGGTTGGGATGTCAAAGCATGTATCCAGGGTGAAGGGCAAAATTAAACCCCCAACAGTCCCCAACTCTCATTTCTTTATCTGCAGATCTCACAGAAATCAACAACAAAAGAGAACTACTTGTGTACATATTGTATGATTACCCAACTTGAGTGAGTTTCCTAGTTTATTCATATTCAGACTTATGGGTGTGGCTGAAAGATGCTAGCATGCTTTTCACCATCTTCACAGAGGCAGCTGATAGAAAGCTGCTGAGATCTGCCCAGGTGGACCTCCTGCGAGGACAAAAGGAATACACTTACCCTCATTACTTACCTCAGAAACAAAGACATTGGCAAGAAGCACTGCTGTTTGAACAGATGTTGAAGGAAAATCACCCAATAGCCTGGTTCTTGCTTCTGAGACCCAGTGACCAGTAAAATGGAGCTGACTTCTCTGATATGCCATTTTTCTCTCTTGCTAAGGAATGAATAAAAACTCATGTAAAGAGATATGGCCTCATTCTCTCAGACTTCTCCCACCTTTTTCTCTGTAGATTTCCCATTGCAGTAGATGGTCTTGCTTCTGAAGACCGTGTGGGGGAAAACGACTTGATGTGGAGAAAAGGGCTGCCTTCTTTTTACAGCTCTCAAGGTCCATGTTTATAGTCATTTTTCTATTTGCTAGTGCTTATTTCTAACATCTCTTTCAGCTATCTATTTTCTATTCTGTGCAGGAGCCAATTAATCCAAGGATAATTGAGCTCTTGATTTATGTTGAAGGTAGCTCTGTGGCCCCATGTTTAGGTTTTAGAGAGCTCCTTTTAAAAGAAAACCACACCATTTTGTTGACTTTCAGGCTTGTGTGACACAGTTTCTAAAGAGTTAATTGACAGGTGAGGTAGAACCTTCCTTATCTTGACTTCTTTCTTTCTGTGTTTTTCTCTCATTTCATACCTAGTGATTTATTTACCTCTGATTTGGAAATTAGAACACAAAACTGCTTGCAGATAAACAAAATATGAACAGACAACTATTTCCTCCTAGAGCAACAGGACAGCCACTGTTATACAAAACAAAGTAAGATTATCAGTGGCCCCAGGAAATGAGATAGAAGAGATCATCAGGGAGATGAGAGGTTCACGTGGCAAATGGTGATGATGGAACCTCTGGCATTTTTGTAGAAACGGATCAAATTCACAGTTGAATGATAACAGCCAGGATGAAGATTTCGAAGAGCTCCTGATCCAATACTCATCCTCCTTGCTCTACTCCTGGGTGTGTCAATTTGCCAGTTAGTTTCTTAAGTGAAAAGACTAATAAAAGTATGATGCTGTAGCCAACATAGTCTGGTAACTTTCCATTCTTATTCTGTTATTTTCATGGGATTTGAACACGGAAAAGGCTGCTAAATACTGATGTGTCTCTCCACTCTTTCTACCATCATCTGTTTGGTTTTCTTCCATAGCAATGAATTTTAGAAACAAGCACCTAATGAGCCGAAGTCTCCAACATGAGTGTATCTGTTTTAGACCAGTGGTTCTCCACCTTCCTAATGCGACCCTTTAATACAGCTCATGTTGTGGTGACCCCCGACCATAAATTATTTTTTTGGTGCTACTTCATAATTGTAATTTTGCTACTGTTATGAATTGTAATTTAAATATTTTTGGAGATAGAGGTTCGCCAAAGGGATCATGACCCACAGGTTGAGAACTGCTGGTTTTAGAAGGGTATTTTTAGGAGAATATTTTATCTTCTTTGTTGGGAGAGCAACATCATTCTGTTTCTGTCCTCTGTCTGTTTAACCCAGAATTAAACACTTTCAGAGTTCTGCAATGAGAACAGGAAAGAAAATAGAGTAACCATTTTTTTTTTCGGGACTCTTTAGTAGCCATATGAAATTCTTCAGTAATTCTTTTTTCCTTGTATTAAAAAAATTGTAAATATGCTAGGAATAATATCAGGATCAGCAATCAAGCAGGCCATTTTCTATGATAGCATGCCATCAATACTGTAATTCAGGAACCTGGTTGAGGAAAGCGTCAGGCTCTAGTCTGGAGGAAGGCCGTGACACTCATTTTGCATATTCCTGCAGTCACCCAGTCGTGAGGATCACATGCCTTGCTTTCTTTTTGCACGCTTCTTTAGCCAAGAAGGTCTTGACCTTTTCTCTCTAATTGCTGCTAAAAGGAGCAACGGATTTGGCTTCAGCCTGCTTGCTTCTTTCCACCATAGATGGAGCCCTACTCAGACTCTTTCTAAAGCATCAGTAATTTTCTACTTACAATTTTTGACACTTTTTTCTTCCAGAGGAAAGTCAGAGCACTAGCTAAGTACTCAAGGCTTTCTGCGTCCTGACTTGTGGCAACACATTAAGGCTCATTTTTTTTTTTTTAAGGCAAATAGCAGATGTAGTTGACGCTTTAAAAAGACACAGTGACTTTAACTGACAACTAAAAGCAGGTCTGTTCCTGTAGTTAGATGAATGTCCTAAAGGTCAGTGCCACAATAGTAACTATCTGTTTCTACATATTGATTTTTTTTGAGCAGGAATTCACACATGTTTTGGTTTTTGCAGTTAAAAATAATAGTCTCAAGGGCACTTGTTTTTGCTGGTTATATTGACCTGCATTTACTGTATTAATAAGTAAACTTGGAAATTAAAAGAAATAAAGTCAAGTATTGTGTCTTATGCCTATAAGCCCCGAATTTGAAAGGCTGAGGTATAAGCCCCGAATTTGAAAGGCTGAGGCAGAGGATTTTCTACAGTTTGAGGCTTGCCTGAGTTACATAGTGAGTTCCAGGCTAGACTGGATTACAGAATGAGGCCCTGTTTCAAAAAACAAACAAACAAACCAGAAAACAGTGCCAACAAAAAAAGGAAAATTAAAAATACTATTAAGTCAACTAAAAAGGTTATTAAGCCAAAAATATTTTAACACACACACACACACACACACACACACACACACACACTTGTGAAAACAACTGTATTTAGTGAGAAACTAGAAATTCTTTTATATGCCTGCAAATCTTTAAATTTTCCAATGAGAAGATGGCAGTTAACTGCAAACACACTAGACAGATATCCCACATCAACTAAGCCTGGCCCAGACAGAACTACCCTGATGAAGTCAGCTCTAATGGCCAACCTACAAAATTTTGAGCTAAATAAAATTTGTTGTATGAGGCACTGTATGCATCAGGGTTCCCAAGAGGGGAAAAGAGAGCCAACAGAAAATATATGGGGTATTATGGAAGACTAAATATATGAATGGAAGACAGAGGATGGAGTGTTCTTAAGGGATTGGCTCACAAGACTGTCGTGGTTGACCAATTTGAAACCTGAGGAGCTGGCTGCTAGCTGGAGACCCAGGAAAGAGATGCTGCTGCATGTGAAGGCTATAGCCAGCCAACCTTGGGGGAAGAGCTGCTTTTTCCTTAGGGAATCTCAATGTTCTTTGCCCTTAAGGTTCTTCAACTGTCTGCCTGAGGCTAGTGAACATTTTGGAGAGTCGTCTGCTTGATAGACACCCACTGATTTAAATATTAGGCTCCTCCCTTAATACCTTCACTGATTTAAATATTAGACTCCTCCCTTAATACCTTCACTGATTTAAATATTAGACTCCTCTCTTATTACCTTCACTGGATCTTAAAACTGGTATCTGATTTAAATATCTGGGTCCAAGGCCTAGCCAAGTTGACATAACATTAACCCCCCCAAACCACCAACTTTAGGATAGTTAATGAAGGAACAAAACCTGACATTTTTAGGGAACATAATTTCTTTTGGCTTCTGGAGTTTAAAAGACATTTTCAACTCCAAATTTCTAAGTTTATTAATTCCAAAAGCCACAATAGTTTTACTTCTTCATTAAATGTTAGGCTTTTGAAATACATTGATCTAAATCAGGCACGGTGAGTCCTGCTTGTAGTCCCAGCACTAAAGAGACTGAGGCGGAGATTAAAAAAGTTTAAGCGAAGCTCCTGTCTTTTGAGTGTGACTGGTTGGTACAGTAGAGTGAATCAAAGCAAACAGTTGTCCTTCTTGAACATAAGTTTTGGTTGTTGTATAGAAAATTCTTCTGATGGCCTTCTGTTGACCATCTAGCAAATGTGAATCAAACTCCTTGCCTGTGACACTGGACCCTGTGCTACGTGTTCCTTCTCAGCCTTCGTCTCTGCTCTGCGGGCACAAAACTGAACAAAAGCATCTTTTACCTCCAGGAGTTGATTTTTTTTCTCCCTTAAAGCAATTTGCTGTTTTTTTTCTTTTCTTCTTTTTTTTAAGGTTCTCTCTCTGTGGTGTGCATTTTAGGACTTTCACTGGAATAACACACATTGGCTATTCTTATGGAAGAAATGACTCCCTGCTTTTTTTTCTTCCATTTCCCCCAAAGTCGCTTTGTATTGAGCTGGTCCAGTACAGCCCTCAGCAGCTCTTTGTTTCTTCATTTTGTTCACAGATCTCTTGAGGCATGGATTACAAGCAGTGTGTTGTTTGAATTTCTGCCTTTTGGCAACAAAAAAGGAGTTTAAAAACATGCCAATAGGGCATTTCCTGTACCCCAATAATAAAAAAGTAGAAGAAAGTACTGTTCACTAGAGATCAACAAAACCTTCCATCCACAGCTAAATCTTGGCTTGGACACTTCTTGGAAACTAAGGAGTGTGCTTTCCTCTTTATGGATTTCTCATTGTAAACATTCCAGATGCTTCCCTATGATGGAGGGTAAGGCTTGCATTAGAGAGTGTGCAATTACAGTGCCATGTATAGGGGCCTTAAGACACGGTTACATTGGCTGAGCATGTTGTGCTTATTACTAAGTTAATTCTTACACAAATAGTATGAGTTAGTTATTAGATCAAACCGAGGCAAAGTGATTTGCTTAACAAGAAAATTTGTGTAAGGATATGAGGTAGTCAGTGGCAGACCAAGGAGGAAGACCCAAGTCTGTGTGATGTCACAAACTATGGCCTCACTCTTTCCATTGTCTAGACTGACAATATTCGTAATCACATAGAACCATTTCATATTAGCTCAGGGGTCAAGGGTGCCAGTTTCAGACCGAAATTGCTTCTGATCAGTTCTTTGCTTCTGTAGTTATTAGAAGTTACTTGCTTTCTCTGTGTCTCAACTTCTTCCTTTTAAGAGTGAATATATTACCACCACCCATTTACTACATATTTGCTAAATGTTAGTTATTTCTCTTTTCAAAGCATATGATGAGTTTCCATCAAAATGTCAAGATTTTGATTTCCTGTACAGCTAACTCAGTAATTGTATGTTTAGTTGCCAATAACATTTAGATGAAGGTTGTGTCTATGTGATGCCAGAAGACAAAGTCAATTTGGGAAAATGTGAAGCCCGTGACCAATTCAGTTCAAGTGTTAGTCATGGTTGGCAAGCGGCATCCTGAGGGACAGATGCAGCAACTTCTGTTGTAAGTGACGGGGATTTTGAATGGTCCTTCAGTTGGCGATGTGGTGATGCTGATGGTTAACTTTATCAAGAAGAAAAAGAAAGGGTAACTGATGGGAATCAAACATTTTCCAGTGCATTCTGTGTCTTACTCTTACTGCTTTCCCTGAGAGTAATGGAAGGACTTGGAGGAAGTGTGGATATTCAAGGACCTTGCTTCCCAGGGTTACTGTGGGAACTGTGGACATGTCAGGAAAACCTTCAATTGTTCAATAATTGTTTTTCTTGCTGTAAATAGTGAACTGAAGTCCCTTATTGTTTGTCACCTGAAAACATCTCACAGGACTTGCTATGTGAGTGCTTTTGATCTATAGAATTGAACCACGGTGCCAACTGGAACTTTTTGAATAATTATAAATATTCCATACTATTAAATACCTGTACTTCCATAGAATTGTTGCAATGTTAACATCAAACTTTATTGATTTGTAGAAAGGTAAGAAAATATAGAAAGGCATGAAAACAAACCTAGTGATATGTAGAACTGGTGCACTAATTGCCAGTAAAATGTTGCTTTAATTTACTTGCATGGATTAAGATGTAGGGTGAAATGAAATTTTGATTATTCACATCACTGTCAAGAATAAAGTTATCCACACTTGATATAACTTTATTTTAGTGTTTGAAGAGTCTGTTCACATAAGATATAATGAACCCAGAATTATATTTAGCAGAAAGCTATGTCTGAGAATTTCAAGTCATAACAAGACTAATAATATTATTAAAAATTTAATAATAACATAAAGACTAATTGCAGTTATATGTGCAAAAACAAGATTGTGTTGCTTTTGGTCAGGCAGTTCCTTGTTTGGAATGAGCCATGAGAAGTGATTTATTTTATTTTATTTACTTTTATCTGTATGTATGTGTGTGTGTGTGTGTGTGTGTGTGTGTGTGTGGTGAAAGCACAATTGTGTATGTATGGGTGTGTGTGTTTTGCATACATAAGTTAGGTGGAGGAGGAGGTTGAGTGTCTAGCTGTGTCACTCTCAACTGTACTCCTTTGAGACAGGAACTCACTAAGCTTGGAACTATATTGGTGGCCAGAAAACCCATATGACCCTTTTTGTCTCCATCCTCCAGGGTACTGGGGTGCAGGTATGTGTGGCTAGGTCTGACTTTTTACATCAGTTTTGGGGATCCAAACTCAGGTGCAGGGCAAATGCTCTTATTCAGTAAGACATCTCCCCAGCTCTCAGGTGTGCTTTGAAGACAAAATATGAAGCTTCAAGATAGATCTCAGAAGTTGGGTCCCCTGGGGGCACTATTCTGCAGCTCTCAGGAAAATGTCTAATCTGCTTTGAGGTAAAGACTGATATTTCATATGATGAATGAAATGCCTTCTCTACTCATGAATGAAAGTTCTGGAACTGACTGCTGAAGTCAAAATGATGGCGAAATCACAGTTCTTATCCAGACCTATACCTACCTTACTTCCAGCCTGTGACTGATTCAACGAAGCAGGTGAGGCAGTGCAGGCCCTGCCCACCTGCCTAGACCCAGCCAAGTCCTTTATTTATAACAATCATAACAAGCTAAACTATCCATCTTGTCTTTAAGGTAGCTTGGGAGTTCAAGTCCATTGAATCCACAAGTACTACTTGCAAAATGTTTGTGATTTGGGATGGCTAAATCACACAGGCTAACATGTGTAGCAGGAATCTTAAGTTCTTATTAATAAAATCAAACCTGAGGCCAGTTATTAGGGTGAAATGCTGTATGGTCAGAGAGACAGAACAAGCCACAGCCAACCTCACCGGGCCAACTTCTCAGCTGGTCTTGTTTCCTCAGACTGGAAGCCTCTGGGTCCTCATATCCGAATGGCTCTCAGCTGAACTGTGCTGCTAGAAGCCTGAAAGCTTAAAGAGCCAAATGCTTCTAGTTTCTGATCCTCACGCCTTATATACCTTTCTGCCTTCTACCATCACTTCCTGGGATTAAAGACTCGCTTTCTGGGATTAAAGGCATGAGTCACCATGTTTGGCTGTATCCTTGAACAGATGGATTTCTGCCTCTGGAATGCTAGGATTAAAGGTGTGAGTGCCACCATTTTCTAGCCTCTGTATCTAGTGGCTGTCTGTTCTCTGACCCCAGATAAATTTATTAGGGTGTACAATATTTTGGGGAATATAATACCACCACAAACATATGCATAAATTGTGGTGTCTAGTTAATGGTCTGTACCGGATGTGATTGGGTGAAGGTCATGTAACAGGTGTGGTCTATCATTGAAATCAGTGGCTTGTACTTCTTTACCTAGCACCCCCATGTCCGAACATAAATTTTTAAGCATGAGAAATGATACCAGAGAATGCATCGCTCTTTGTTACAGAAAAGGAGAGCATGAACACACGTCTCCTCCAAGTCTCCAATTCTTCCAATGAATATGATGCATGGGACGAAGAGAGGATAATAAAGTCAATCAGCCGAGAAGGGCTGGGTCCACTGTCCCTTTGGCAGCACCATTTTCTACATTGTAAGTGTGGTTTTCAATGGATGAACTGCAAAGTCCTAGGAGCCATGTGGTAGCAAGCTTAAAGCAAAGAGCACTAGCTTAATGTGGCATCTTCTAGTTTCTCGTTTAACCATCCGGTGATATGTATGGTGGGGAGGTTCTTTATTTCCCCTCATCTCAGAAGCCATGGACATTCTGGCCAAGGAACTGGGTCTATGGATCTCTATCTAACACACTGGGCTTTCTGTTATTTTATCCCTCCTTTCTGGAATTCTGAACACAAACCCATAAATTGTTAATTTCTGTCCATTTTCATATTCAATTAATATATCTTGAAACTTAAGAGGTATTTATAGTTAATAATTTTTCTTGTAAGGTAATTGTGGAGGCTTGAATGAGGACTGTTGCCCATAGGCTCATGGATTTGAGTACTTGGTTTTCTGTTAGTAGTGTTGTTTGGAGAGGTGAAGCCCTGCTAGAGGAAGTACATCACTGGAGGGCAGGCTTGAGAGTTTACAATCTTGACCACATCCAGTTCCACTCTCTGCTCTGTGTTTGCAGCTGAAGATGTGATCTCTCAGCTTCTTACTCTAGTCACCTGCTACAATGACCCTTCTGTCATTCTGAACTCTCCCTCTGGAAATGTAAGACCAACAAACACTGTCTTCCATAAGTTGCTTTTGGCTATGGTGTTTTATCCTAACAACAGAGAGGAATTACTAATATACAGTGAGTAAGCAACCTAGAAAAACTCAATCTTCAAAGCTATCAGACATATGCATGGAGGTAACTTATTGGCAGAATCACTTCATAACGAGTCAAAGGAATCTAGGATATGCTGGCATTTGTCTACTCCATGGAGACAGAATTTTTTTTAGGACACAATTTTATCTTTTATCAGTTTTGTAAAAATTTTTCAAAGACAAATTTGCACAGGATAGAGTAAAATTTCTCTGCCTGATATTGCGAGGCTTAACAGGCTTAAAAGTATGGGGGTTATCATGTACATCTTTCTGGAGAACAGATTTTTTTATATCTGTTTGGAATATTTTTTCTACAGTGCAAACAAAAATATTGGCTTTCTGAAGTGTTTCTTAAATCAACCTTTTTGTTTCTACTGGAGCAGTACTTTGAGATAGAGCTTTGGCTGTGTTGCTTAAGCTGTCCTTGAACTTGAAATATTCCCATGTCAACTTCCCAAGTAGCTGGGGTTATAAGCATGTAGCACCATGTCTGATTCACTAGGGTTCTTAATTTTAATACTCAAACTACTTTATTTCTCATATGTATCAGACAGTAGTGAGCCACAAAATAAATAACCTTTATAACTCACTGAGCTTGGCTTTTCTGGCAAATCACATCTGGATGGAGAATAAATCAGTGACATGTTGTCTCTTCCTCAACTCATGCAATGAACAAATTCACTGTTGGGGATGGGTGGGGGCAGCAACAGTGGGTATGGAGGAACACATGTTTCAAATGTCAACAAGAAGAGAGAAAAGAAAAAAAAAAGGGAAAGGAAAACAGCTACTAATCTCTTGAGTTCACTTTCTGGGAAAAGTTAGCAGCTGAGTAGGTTTTACAGTCCCTGTCCACACACTTGGGGTTCATGTCACTTCCAGTGTTCACTAGATTTGTACATCCATGGATCAATTGAGCTGTATGTTTTTGTCATTCACAGCAAACATGGAAAAGATTCCCGTCTGGCGAAATGGGTTTGGTATTTAGGCTCATAAGGTATAAAGACAATAACTTCTGAAAAGGATGCATATTTAATGTGTTGATTGGGGGACTGAAAGGTGGAGCTGTCTGCAACAGTCTCAGATGCAGAATTATGGAAGGTGCTGAGTGCCAGCTCAAAAGTATCCTCATAGGCACTTTTCATTCATTGCTCTGTAACACATGGTATATTTGTTTTCTCTTGCTAAAGAATTTGGAGCGATTTGAAGAACAAATATCAGAAGCAGTGACAACCCACACATGTGGAATTTTGAAGACTTTTGCAGATTGTGTAGAGCTGGTGCTGTTCCACAGCAGAGTAGGAAATTATTATAGCAGACCACAAGATTGTAAAAGTTAAAACACAAAATAGCTAAATTATGGGGCCCAGCAAAGCATGTAAGGATCAGCTGAGTCATCACGCACATCTCTATCATTTAGCATTCAAATGGGCCATTTGGGTAAATATTTTTTATCATCTCATTGCTATAGTAATTCCTTGAAATGGGCTGATAATTTTATTTTCACAGTGGGTGATTATATGTGGATCAAAGGAATAGAAGAGAATCTAAGATTTCTATTTGTAAGACAAAGAGTTTACCACAATCTATTTGTTCTACCTTATTAATTATATTAATCTTATTCTGTTTAATTTCAGTTTTGAACATAGGGTCTACAGTTTACGTGTGTGTGTGTGTGTGTGTGTGTGTGTGTGAGACTTAAAATGTGCCACTTTCAGCTACACGTCTATATGTTTTTGTTTTGTACATTTTGAAGCTTTTTAAGTTGGCATATTAAAATTTAATCGTGGCATATTTTTATTATTAGTGAACCAATTCAACCTAACACAGTGCTCTTTTAACTTAATAAAAGACTTTGAATACTATGTTGCCTGAGCAATGTTGCTGGGTTGCTTCTTTTATGTATGTTTGATTAGTTAAAATACACACAGCCTTTAATGGATGGCTTCCTATCTCAGCGTCCAGCTGTATTCTCAACAAACAGTAGTTCTTGCATTGTTGGTGGCTTTTGTGTTAAGTCAGCTAAGGCATTGCAAACATGCATAGAGGAATTAGACTGTTACCATCCAACATGAATCTATTTAAAACTGTCTAAATTCATGATTCTCTAACAGCCTTCCTCTTTTGTGTCCTTATGTTTGGAGAAACTGGAGCAGCACTAAGAGGCTAAGGGATGGAGTGCACCCTGCATGATGGGATCTCAGGCTAGGAAAAGAGTAGAAATAAAATGTAGCCCTAGATCACAGTGAGACAGTGAGTCTCCTTTACCTGGGCTCTAACTTTAGCTGGCTGACCAGCTTCAGTCAAAGGGACACAGTAGTGAAGGAGGAGATTAAGCATCTGTTGATTTAACGAAGGGAACAGCAGTCTTTTATTAATTTTCTGGGGTAAGCTAAAGTTTGGTAGTTGTTCAATCATTATGGGTCTGGTTTCCTTGTTGTGTACAAGCATGCAGACCTTGGGATTTTCAGGGTAACATGCAACAACTTAAGTCAGGACTTGCTGAGATGCATGTCATTTTGCATGAATGTCTTGGCCATGCGATTTTGTTTGGGCCTGAAGATAAGCCGAAGGGATTGTGGGGGCTTGAACTACAGAGAAAACACAGAGGTGATGTATGCAAAACATATCTGCTTCAGAGGACAATAGGTCAAATCACATAGCTTTTGCTATAGTGTTGGCTAAAACATTCCAGTGGCCAACATGACTATGTTCTGCTAAATAGACTCTGACTGAAGAGTTCAGACAGCAGAGAAGGAAGGCAGATGCAATACCATTTCCTCTATTTCATCCAAGTATTATCTAGAACAGTCTAGGGGGATGCAAATAATGTATTGCTCAGCTATGTGACCTCCAGAATTAGTGATTTTCTTCAGCTTACAAAGGAAAATGTTGTGATTTTGCAAAAATAAATGAATAAATAAAAAAATTGTCGTCCATCTGAGTTGACTTGGGAGGGGTTCCTGAGAGCACTTTTACAGGAAAAGGCATTTCCTCAGTAGTAATTACCCCTTGTTATAGCTGTCATGTGCAGCTCTGTCAAACCCCACTCGTTTAAGCTTGGCTTTGGCACAAGGTGTTGCCGCTCTGCAAAGGTTCTGGCCTGGTGTTTAACAACAAAGCTGCTGAAAGCTTGCTTTCAATGGGTAACAGGCTAAGGGCTCAGAGTTTATTTGGTTTTGGTCCCCTTGTGATAGTTCCTGCCTGTCTCTGAGTCATAGCAGTCCCAGCTTCTGCACTGAGCCTTGCTGGTGATGGGAGAGTGGCTTTGTTTGGTCAGTGGGATCACTACACACTCTTATACATTCTCAAACGTGTGTACTCCCGTGCTTTCCTGACACACTCATTTTTATACCATCACACCGCCTCTCACAGGTTCTTGCCTACTTCACATTTTTGGGCTCTCATGTTTGAAACTTAGCCTTTAAACTGACATGTTCTCCTGTGTAACATGCTGAGCACTGTTAAGAGACTGCAAGAGATAAAAGATCCCAGCTACAGAGAGACTGTGAGTGGTTTTAGGGCTGACGTCTTGGAGAACAGTATGCACACCTAAAGCTATCATCTGGGCAACAGGCAGGTAGAGGCAACAGTGACTTGCTTAGGAGGAGCCCTTACTAATTCCTTTCCTCACCAAGGTAACTAGCACACAGAACTTCCTCATTATCACCTACTCCCTGGATTTGAAACTTCATTTCTGTGTAACACATCAAATGACATACTTTTAAGAATATGCTCAATTTGCAAGTGACATTTTTGTTTTGAGGGGGTGCCTGTCCATATCTATTACTATTTATACCAGAGGTGGTAGTTACCATCTGACTGAGTTGTTTTTATATGTCCAATGTTCCTACATACTCATGTCACATTATTGTAAGCCCATCCAATGTGGCATAGACATTGTTTGTACTAGACAAATGGGGAAAGTGAGGTTCATGTAGCTTATGAGTGTTAGAGAACATAGTTAAAACAGTTTTTTGGCTCTGATGTACTCAGTCATTATTGCTCAAAGAAGGCCCCACCTGTGAAACTGCCATACAGCAGGTCAGAGAAGAACATGGCAGCAAATCGTGCTTTTTTGGGAAAAACAAAAACTCAGAAAAGCAGGGAAGAAGGAAGGCAAATATTTCCCACACACTCATTCTCCCCCCGGGGAAGGTACAAGGGCTGTGGTTCTTTGCTGAGCAGTAGCGTGGATTGGTACTGTAGTTGGCCACTCAACTCTTATAATCCAGTAAGCCTGAAAGCAAATTTACGGTTGTTTAACCAGATCATGTTAGTACCACGTAATCTGGATGTGGGACTCAGCTGTTTATGAAAATTTCCTTGGAATCCTGGCCTCTGTAAGAAGTTACTGTGGGGGATAAGGGATGTGAGCCATCAGTCATGTGGAAGCTGGGCTTGGAGATACCGACTTACTCCAGGGACAAAGTGCTGAGGAGTGTGGTCTCAGAGAATTTGGGAACACGTTAGTAGACTTTGCTTATTGCCTCGCACCATTTTATAGTACAGAACTGTTTTCTTGCTGTTTGGAAAGTTTCCTCTTTAATAACTCAGCAGGAGATTGTATATTTTGTGGAAGAAATGATCAACTACATCAAGACCTCCATTTGTAATAAAATCCTTGCCAGGCTTGAGTTAATAGGCCTCCAAGGAAGAACCACTTAAAATAGAATGGGACAAACTGCTAAATAATCTACTGTCCAGCATAATCTATTGCTCTTAAGGGAGAGAGGACAGAATGTTTTGGTGTGAGTTTTCCATCTCCAATGTCAATAACCCAATGTCAGGATGAAGCTGTGGAACTTGCAGACTGCCTTAACATGCCCTGTGCATCCAGCCTTCCTTCCCCATGCTCCCCTCTGCTCCTAGGGTGTTCTCCCTAAAAACTGTAAAATGCACAGACATCAAAGTCCTTTTAATAACACCAGGGATGGAAAGGAAGGTAGCAATGCACCACAGAAATGAAATGGACTGTGGACCACAGAGACAGCACCATTGGCTGTTAGTTTTTGTTCAACTAGGATATTTTTTTGTACTTATGACATATCAGATGGATTGGCATAGCTGCCTGTTGGGGTAGGAAGAGGAAAGGATTCAGTGAGATTTGCAGTTCAACATTCTAGTTGAGTTCCACATCATCTCTATTGTAACTGCTCTCCTGCATTTTCCCTCTCTATGAAGCTTGGTTTAGCTACACTCAAACATAGCCAGGCTAGAAACAGTGTCGCTGGGTATTTCCTTAATGGTAAGACTTAAATGTTTTCCATTGTCCAGTTGAGAGAGTCCTTGGTATATGCTCATTATTTTTTTAAAGAGTTTTGGAGGAAAATATTTGCTGTCCAACAACGTGGCCATAGGAAGAAGGAGAAGTTCCTTTGTGTAAAAGTTTTCTTCACTTTGGCATTGTTGGACTTGAAGCTTGATAACTCAGCATGGCTGGATGTTCAGCAGATTCCTCAGATGCCCTGTTTGATGCCAGTGATATCCACAGAGCTCTTCCCAAATGAGACATTTTCTACCATCTGTCGGTTATCTCCCAGGGAGGGTGAAGCTCTCTCATCAATAACCATCTAGTTTAAAGTCTCTAAACTGTTTGATGACTTAGACAGAGTAGGCAATAACAACTTAATTTCAGAACAAGGTAGACCTTACATGTAAGTGGAAGTTTTGGCTCTGTGTTTTATTATTTAATATAGTAATTTGATAAAAATTAAAATTTCATTTTAAAGTTGACAATAACATGAAAGGAAAATGATTCAACTATGGAAGAGTCACAAAAAACGAAATTGATATCCTCTAAGGCTTAAATTCGTTTTTTGATGAAGTGAAGCAATGATCTCTCACCCACTGAAAAGTTCTTCCTGGGAGAATCTTCTTGACTTTTTGTTATAGAATCATGGAATTTAAAACCTGTATGAGTTAGGGTTTTATTGCTGTGAAGAAATGCCATGACCATGGCAACTCTTATAAAGGAAAACATTTAATTGGGGCTGGCTTACAGTCCATTATCACCATGTTGGGAAGCATGGTGGCATGCAGGCAGACATGGTGCAGGGGAGGTAGCTGAGAGTTCTACATCTGGATCTGTGGGCGGCAGGAAGTGACAGCTACACTGGGCATGGTTTGGGATTCAAAGTCCACCGGCTAGTGACACACTTCCTCTAACAAAGTCACATGTACTCCAACAAGGCTACACCTCCTAATAGTGCCACTTCCTATGCACCTACAGGGGCCATTTTTTATTCAAACCACCACAAAGCCTATAGGATTCCATAGTGATGAGTATGTGGAGTGCTAGGGAAAAAGGATAGAGCATTGCTGATGGGTTCCTGTTCCTTCCTACTTCAGCCTATTAGCCTGAGTATTGAGATGCATATGGCTTAATTATGGAAAGTCCACAGTACACTATAGCACAGGCACAATCTGGGAATTGCATACAGGGGCGCCCAGAAGTTAGCTATAAATGTTGTCTTTTCAAAGTAGGACCTCTTGGAGAAATGCTTGATTTTAAGCTAGGGCAGGGAAAATACACAGTGAACATAGAGGATCTTAGGACGCCAGGAAGCAAGGAAAGTAAAAGGCAAATAGAACATGTCAATAACAAGACAAAACGGTGAGAACCTATGTGAGCCAACATAAAAGAACTACCAATGGTTGGAGTTCCAACAATGTGAGTGAAAATAAATGCATGAAATATCATTGTGATCCACAGACATTAAAAAATATTTGTGAGTTTGTAATGATATAACTAAATGACCTATTCATCAGTGAGCGGAGGATGATTGGCAAATCTTCCCGACAGAAGGATTCTAAATAGTGAATTAAAAAAGCATGAGAGGATGGGAAAGATGACAATAATTCAGCAATACTTGTAAGGGTCACAGGTGAAGCTAAATCTATGAGTGAAACATTAAGGGTCAGAGAATGTTTGTTTGACCTCCCAAATATTTAATTACCGTGAATTTACACTCACTTACAAGGCATTTGGTATGCTCCCTGCCAGCAGGAGCTTCACTTTCCTCTTTGTGAGGATAGATTGCTAGATTTAGTGTGACTTGCTTCTAAGGAATCTAGTATGGAAAAGGAAAAGTAGTGTCTGGGATGAAAACATCTGACAGATGTTACCTTTGCTGTGGATGAAGGTTAGTATCACAATGATGATCTGTGTTAATATCATGTAACCTTGACTTGATGCAATGAGAAAAACAATTCACCTATGTGGAGCATCTCCCTGAATCCAGGCAAAGCATGAGGAAACATCAGCAAACTTATAGCTGAGTATCTTTCCATAAAATAACAGACTACCACCCATCATAAAGAAAGGGTAAAACCATCAGGGATTGCAGAGAGACAGAGAGAGAGACAGAGAGAGAGACAGAGAGAGAGACAGAGACACAGAGATAGACAGAAACAGACAGAGAGAGACATATACAGAGAGAGACAGAGACAGAGATGGCAACAAAATGTCATATGGTTATTTGCATAAAATCTTTGACTGGAAAAAGGGCATTATTGGAAAATCTGAAGAAATCTAAAAAAAAAGTCTATAGTGAAGTGTTGTACTATGGCTAATTGCTTGGTTTTGATAAATGTACCACAGTTACATAAGATGCTAACATCAGGGGCACATAATTAGAGGGTATAGGGTGACCATATTACTAGCCTACAACTTTATTAGGAAACTAATATTTTTCTAAATAAAGCAGAAATTAAGAAAACTAAAGAAATCTGCTCCTTACATATTTTCTGGATTCTTCTATGTTCAGAATATTTGTGAATACAATCACTTTGCTGTAGAGTATTATCCTGAAAAACTGATCAATTTATTTCCCATGACCTAGCGATTGAATTCTTTTGGGTACTTCCATCCTGTGTATGCTCAGTGTCCCTCACTGTGGGGGTGAGGAAAATCAAATTCACAATGAGTTGCCACTCTGTGTCATTTTGGTTATTACTAAAGGGAGAACACCCCTCCTTTTCCGGCCGCCCAGAAATAATAGTGTTGGAGAGAACAGGGAGATATCGGAACTGTTGTGCACTGCTTGTGGAATGTAAGGTTCTAAGGCTGCTATGAAAAGCAGTATGGAGTCTCCTCAAGAAATTAGAAATTGAATCACCACATTCTTTAGCAACTCTTTCTGGGTATATAGCCAAGAGAATCAAAAGAAAGGGTTCCAAGAGAGATTGGTACACTGTGTCCACAGTAGAATTGTTCGCTAGTAATTGATCTGCCCTGGAGATGAATGAAGAGTCTATACGTGGGTGAAAAGATAAAGCACAATGATGTATACAAGCAGTTCAGCATTACCCTGTTACTTTTTTTTTAAAACATGGATGAACCTCAGAGACATTATGCTAATTGAAGCAAGTCGGCCACGAAACGATAAATACTCTGTGCTCCCAGTTATATAAGGCACTTGGATTAATCAGCTCACAGAGACACGAAGGGGAATGGTGGTTTCCAGGGCACCGGGGAGGAGGGAATGAACACTTAGGTTTAAGAGGTGAAAAGCTTCCGTACAGGATGACAGAAAAAGTCTGGTGGTGGTGGCTGAGCAACATGGATGTATTTGATGCTATTGGCCTGCATGCTTACAATGATTAACACAGCACATATGCATATTTTACCGCAAAAAAGCAGCTAAGATAATTACTTTTCCCATAGGCCAAACACACCTACTTTGTTTATAACTCTGTCCTGGTTGGTTTTTTGTCCACTTGACATAAGCTAGAGTTATTTGGGAAGAGGAACCTCAATTGAGAAAACGCCTCTAACAGATTGGCCTGTAAGCAAACATATGGGGCATTTTCTTGACTAATGATTGACATGGGAGGGCCCAATTCACTGGCAGGGGTGCCATCAGTCCTGAGTTGTGTGAAGAAGCAGGTTGAGAAAGCCTAGTCGGGGAGGCCGGTAAGCAGTGTTCCTCCATGGTCCTCAGTTCCTGCCTCTGGATTCCTGCTTAAGTTCTTGCCCTCACTTCCTTCCTAGAGGATAGATGTGGTATGGAAGAGTAAGTTGAACAAACCCTTTCCTCTCCAAGTTGCTTCTGGTCATGGTCTTTAACATAGCCACAGAAAACAAACTAGAGCAAACACACAGTATCTATGAACTTAACCGAATAGAAGCTTCTCGGATACTGCTTTGTGAAATTTTCTGGTGGTTTAGTATACATTCTGATTGCTATTGAATTCAGCTTAAAGCATGCTTTCCTAACTAGATATTGTTCTGTTGAACAAAACACTAGAGATGGGATAGGACCCTGGGATGCTGGTTGATTTCCAGGGGTTTTCACTGGTGAAATGCAGCTTGCAACATGCCAAGTATGCAGAAAAGGTGTAACAGGCCTGGAGGAAGTAAAGTCATTCTAAAGAGACACTTTGTATTGCTCAGTCTGACTATCGGACTGTTGAAGTAATGAACCCTAAAGAAATGGGAATTTGCCTGGGAATCTCATTCTGGGAGAAGGAAGAGCACCAGGCAGACGGGGAAGAGATTTCACACAATTCTAATAATGTGTGAGATTACTTTACAGGACTAGATTGAAGCCCAGACTATGATGGGCCAATTGTGGGTGGGACAACACTTTAATGGGTCTACTTAGAAGTCCACAGCCTTGACCCTCTATTTGAACTTTGATCTCACTTCCGGACCTGAAAGATGGTTTCAGTGGACATCTTTGTCCCTCTTCCTAATGTGACCACATTAAATAAATCTCTTTCTGCTCTCCACATTCAGTTTGTCTCTTTTTAATAATTGAGGACAAGTGGCCACACTTGACTTGGGGCACATGTTGAGTTTTCCAAGTTTGGCAAGGGAATGGCAGCCTTGAAGGGAAAAAGGCACATTTGGGGGGTGTCTGACCATGCAGCTGGAAGCCTCAGTCTTGGTCACCATTCACACTCAGTAGGTCATGTCTCAGTGGTGCTGGCTGAGGAAATAGTGGGCAGCAGGGGCTGTATTGGTGCTGTCCTCTTCTCAGTAAGTGTGCTGGAATGCAGCCCTAGCATTTGCTGAGTGCCACAGGTAGAGGATTGGAATTGGAATCACACTGCCACTTGAGAATCCTAAGAAATCTGGTCCTATGCATTGCTGTGATACAGTAGTGACGCTGGTCAACTCTAGCCACATGTAGTATCTCAAATTTGATAAGGGTAAGAAACTATTGCTTGTCCCTGGTTCTTGTGTTCTCAAGCTACATTTTTATTTTCTTGACTGTCCAGTGCTGAGCAGTATCCTTTTGGTGAAGGACATTGGCTCGCTGGCTACTCAGCAATTTCGACTCACAGTCCTTTTCTATTTTCTCTCTGAAATGAAGGGGAGAGAGTGATAATTGTTCATGGTGACCTTTGGTAAATATCATTGATGTTTGCGAATGTTGCCTTAATATACCATTCACAGAGGCTTGGCACATATTTGGTGCTCAATAAATGACCTCATGTAGCATGCAGCAGCAGTTTGTGAAAAGTCAATAGGAAGTTAGATGACCTAATACAGGGTCAGCCTGATAGCAAATATTTCTGGTTCCGAGGTCATATGGTCTCTGTCACAGCTATCCTACTCTGCTGATGAGGTGCAAAAGCAGCCATAGGCAAGGGCTAAAGGAACGGACAGCTGTTTCAATTATCTTTATAACAAAGAAATGGGCCCAGCTTAGCCTTTGGGCTGTGGTTTTCCATTTCTAATAACCTTGTCTTTAGCTGGTTCCTGTTGTTTCATCTTGGAGGCCATGGCTAGCTAGAAAAAGGCTTTTAGATTAAGGGTGAATTTAAGCAGAAATATATGAGCACTTTATTCCTAGATACACAGGTAAAATAAATGGGAATAATAACAGAAAACCAAAGCACAGTTTAGTGACAGACATAGAGGATATAAAAACATAGGCATCACAGTAATGACTTTTACAACAAAAATGAAAAATTTTGCTATGTTTCTTTTGAAGATAGGAAAACAACATTAATATTGACTAATTGCTATTTTTGTTATTTTTTTGCCTCATGTTATTTTGTCTAAACTCCTTGACAGTTAGGATCTATGCCTCTTTATGCATGTGAGGATCCACATTAGATATGTGGATCTTCTGCTACAAAAGCTCAGATGATTAAAGTCCATGCTAAATCCTTGCTTGCATCCTCCTAATGCTTGTAGGGGGAAGCTGAGGAGGTGACTCCCCACCAGGAGTCACTTTTGCCTCTATAGGAATTCTCTTGTTTTCTGCACAACAGGCATATTTCTGCTAATGGCGAAGCACTGTGTTTTCTTAGTTTATATTCCTCGGTGCAGTATTTGCTGAGTATGGACTCTGGCTGAGCAACGTTGCAGAGTAAATTTAAGGTCTTTTG
>CABHPP010146486.1:11740-41421 GCA_902168425.1 Peromyscus attwateri | reverse complement strand
CCAAGTAAAACTCGTTGGAAAGTATTAGTTTAGGGTAACAGTCTGACAGCCATTACCAGCGCAAATTGTCTTGCTGACACTCAGTGAAGATGTATCTCTTTCAGAGATGTTTAAAACCCATGTTTGCTTTACTATGTCTGACACCACTTTTATCAACAAAGTTTGCAAAGAATATAATTTTGAAAGCCAAAGTTTTTTAATAATCGCCATTTTTTTTGCTAGCATAACATTAGAATTGACTTTTTGTCTCGCTGACAGAGCAACTAAGAAAGTACAGTTGCACTGGGCGTATTGATTGTGAGCAAAGCAGTCATCAGCGGGACTCAGCACCATATCTTTTCAATATTGACCTCCTACTTCCTTTTCCATGGCTTTCTGGGTCGGCTATTGGATTTGGACTGCAGAGTAATAAACAGCTAAGGTTTAATTAATGGTAAATGAATACAAGACATAGGTTATGACTTTAACTAATTAGGGAATTGTTGAATTAAGTCTGCCTTGGAATGCAAGGCAGTACAATCAATATCCAATAAAAGGGCTATGTATGTAATTTACCTGCAAATGTGTTTCCAATACCATCAAAGTGAGTTTAAATAAGTAAGATCTATGAAAGGCGCCTGGGAGAGATTTCCCAAGTTAACACTTTGGGGGTTCAGAAGATACTGCTGCTGTGGAGAGAAGATCTCTTTCAAGGCCCTGAGAAGGACACAATGCTAACAGGATAGCACGTGACTGCCACTGATTCTGATGTCCCCTCAGCACCGCCCAGCAGCTTCACATACAGACCTGTGACTTTTCAGCCTAATGAAGGTCAGGCTTTGCTCCTGTCTAGTCACATGGTTTCTGGTTTCTGTCAGTTATTCACTGGGATAACAGGAATCTACTACTTTCCACAAAAATGTCCCCAGAGTGCTCACCCTTCAGCCTGACCACGCAACAGTCATCTCATGTAGCTTCAGCACTCTCAACTCAATCATCCTTCTGAGATAAAAATGTGCACTAGAAAAGAGAGACCTACCTACTCCTTTGTGGGCATCCAAACTTGTAAACTCTATTGTTCCATTATGGCCCTTCCTGGGATTTTCCTGATACTGCTTGTGGTTCCCATTGGGACAGTATCTGTAGCAAAGTCCATAGTCTGCAAGATAAACCTGGAAGAGATGGAGAGGTCAATGAGTAATACTTCGTCCTCTAAAAACATGACCTTTACAATTAAGTCTTAAGAAACTTGTAAGTTATAGGCAAGTAAGACAGCTCAGTGGGTAAAGGCACTTGCCACCAAGCCTAAAAAACCTGAGGTCAATATCTGGGACCCACCTGTAACCCAGACGGTAGAAGGACAGAACCAAGTCCTCCTGACCGCCACACATGCACTGTGGTACAAGCGCGGGCACACACACACACACACACACACACACACACACACACACACACACACCACAAAATAACAAATGAATTACAAATTTTAAAAAGGAACTTGAAAGTTAAGAAAAACCTCAGACCTCAGATCAATGTTTCACTAAACCAAATGGTGGATAAAATACGTACTAGGAACCAGGACAACCAACTTTCTTACTTAAATCCTTGCTTCATCATGGGCTCAACCTCATTCCTAATTGCCTTCTCCTCAGGCAGACATCTAGATGTACTTTCTTTCTTCATCTGCTGTCACATACGTTATAAAGCTCTGCCTTTTAAGGAACCCTTTCCTGAAACTTAAACTGTGTTAAGTACAGAAGGCAGAGCAGAGGAGAGAAATGTTCTTTAAGTTTGAACATGGTAAGTCTCCACTGGCAGGAAGTTTAAACGTAGTGAGCAGACTGTCAGGGGTAATAACTCAAACAGAAAACAAAGAAATAAAGAGCCAACCCCAAAATCCTCATCAATGGCTTGTGCTTAAGAATGGAGGATCAAGGGATGTCTGTTGGACTTTCACAGTGGCCCAGCTCATTGCCACCGCCTTCCCTGGAAGCCACTCCGACTTTGAGCAGGTTCTCCAAGCAGAAACACGGACTGTTAGAATCAGGTAGTAATTGACAAGGGACATTTTCCTCAGATTACTTTGGAGAGGGGAGTGGCTTTAAGGACATAGTACACCCTATGTACTATGGAGAACTGTTTTGAACACACATTTCTATGACATGGAGATGGATAACCATTCCACAGGTCTCAAATACATTTTACCATACCCACCATGCCTCACAAATGAGAGCAGTTTCAGCTTAAGAACATACTGCTTCATATATATTTCTTTAAAATTTAGGGATTTACGCAATGTTTCAAAATGTAACTTCATGACAGTAGAGTATCATAACCTGGATTTAAAAATGTAAAATCTATTGAAAGAAAATTTAGTATTTAGATGTTAGTTTCTTAAATGTTCTTAAATGTTTCATTGTAAGATAGCTCAAATAGAAGATAGTCGTAATTTCTAAATATAAGACACACAATTTTCCTCAATTGGACAACATAAATTTGCTGAATGATCTGAAACATGTATTTCCCAAGTTTTTTCTCTCTCTCCTTCAGCTAAGTAACTGATCTCTCAGCCCTGAGTAGCTGGGTGCTTCAGATCAGGTGAGCAATCAGTTCTTGCTTTCATTATGTCTCATGCACTCTTGCCTTTGTTTATTTCAAGAACTAAATACTAAATATACTTCATTTGCAAAAGTAGATTCCTGAAAGATGCAGCACTGATGATTCAGCAAACAGCTTTATTTTAATACATCAGAGAAATTTGCAATTTTTACAAAATATCAAGAAGCTTTTCATGTACAACATCAGCTCAACAAATAAGATCCAAGTCTTTAAGGAGTGGACACCATGCACTATGCTGTGCTGTCATTGACCCAAGATAGCAAGAAATCTCGCAGGTAGGTCATGATGCCCATTCTATTTATATGGCCCTTGAAGCCAAACGATTCATAGAAAGAGAGCCAGAATCCTAGAGCAGTTCTTAGCATTATCACTTTCAAAGTTACATTAGGTTGATAAGGGACACTTCATTCAAGATGACTGTAATAGGGAAGGCATCTAAAGAGAAGACTAGGAAGAGAGAGGCCATAGTAAGGACCACAGGCCAAAGTGCTTAGGCCTTTTAAACTATTGCCCTGAACAGACTTCCAAAGTTCACAAGGAGGTAACTTCCTGGTCCTCAGCAAAGATGGCCAAAGTGCTCCAGGACAAGAAAGACACTGAATCTCAAAGAAGGGGAAGGATTTAGAGTTTTACTTTCCTGTACATAAGAAAAGGGAAGTGAGGAGATGACAGTCAGGAAGACTCTCCAGCCATTCTGGCCATCACTGAGCTCTGAACCACATGAGTATGCTCAGAATGTGAAGGGTGCAGGGTTAGCCCTTAATATGAAGATGGAAGGTAACAGTTCAGTGGAGAACATACATTAACCAAATTTTAGTCAATGAGTATTTCAGAACTAAGTGATCTAAATCATGCAGGGTCACAGCCTCAAGCAGCACAGCCATCAGAAATGCTTCTGGAGTCTTTACAGAGTTATGGGAAGGAACCAAGTTATCATGAGAAGGCATTGAACATAAAATAAAAGACTCAGAAAAATGGGAAGTCTCTATCCCTAAACCCTACCTTCACATGTGCCTTTTAAAACTCATCCCTGTTTGGAATTTTATCAATTAGTTTAGCTTGCCATTCAAAGTATCTATATATTTCTATAACTTTTATGAGTAATGAAAAACCATTGAGGGGGAGATGGTGTGCTAGCCACTGAGGGGGAGATGGTAGACACTGAGGGAGAGATGGTAGACACTGAGGGAGAGATGGTGTGCTAGCCACTGAGGAGGAGATGGTGAGCTAGCCACTGAGGGAGAGATGGTGAGCTAGCCACTTAGTGGCAAGCTCATCAAAAAATAAATAAACAAATAAATATTTTAAAAAAAACACACAAAACAAAACAGCCAACCAAAAAAGTTCTTTCTCCTGTAAGGAATACAGTAAGTTGAAAGCCTCTTAAAGGCCCCAACTAGTCCTGGGGCTCTTCAGGCATTTGCCAACACAACCACAGCCACACTATTTCTGGCAGTCTCCACCCATGACTAACCAAGGAGAAGACCATACTGTCATTTCTACCTCCTCTGATGAGCAGTCTTCACTTTGGAGCATCACAGCTGGACACAACCTGCTCAGTTCTGGTGATGCTCCTTCCACACACATCCCATGACACGGCACTCAGAAAGCATTCCACCCATTTTGCCTGCTCCCTTTTATCTTTTAATAAGCTCACATTTCACACCCTCCATAAACTTCTTGAACTCCTAATTTTGTCTCAGCATCTGCCTTCCTGAGAGCCTGATTTCACAGGAGATCAGTAAATCACAGCTTTGATTAATGAATGAAATCAAGTTCTCCTTTAGCATAGCCATAAAAATCACAGCTAATTTTCCTAGATGGAGTAAGCCATCCCAAAGCTCAGCTTCCTTTGTTACCTGAGTGGCTGAGTAGGTCCCACACACCATAGCTCTATGCTGTTAAGGCTTCACCTCCGGGCTCCTTTGCCACTTGATGCTCTCAGAACTTAAACTTTTCTGGTTTTCCAGTATGTGTGGGGAATCACAGGTGATTAAAGAGCATCTGTGATGATTCTACTGAAGCAATTTGCACAGGAAGAGCTTTCCTCCTCACAGACACAGCTCTGTGTGGTGATATTTTATTTGTACAACCCAATAAAGTTTATCTGAGGATCAGAGGAAAAAGCCAGCCACTATACTAAACATAGAAGTCAGGCAATGGTAGCACATGCCTTTAATCCTATCATTCTAGAGGCAGGGAATCTGTCTGGATATCTGTGACCTCAAGGCCACACTGGGAACTGAGTCAGGTGTGGTGGAACACACCTTAAATTCCAACATTAGTTAACCACAGAGATCTGGAGGTCTGTATAGACAGACAGGAAGTGACAGAGCTGGGCAGGAAGAAGACGTGATGTAGCTGGATGGAGAGAGCAAATGATATAGCAGAACAGAAAGGCATATAGGTGTGGGATTACAGGAAGTAGGTCTCTTTGGAAGCTGAGGAGTTGGTGAGGTGAGGTTGGCTTGTGGCTTTTCCTATTCCTCTGATCTCTCAGGTCTTCACCCCAATATCTGGCTCCGTGTTTTTTATTTAATAAGACCTGTTAAGATTCGTGTTACAATTGGCACTCCAACAATTGTGGCAAGAATTCACTAAAAAGCCACTTGTGGCCTTACAGCCTACCTGGTTCACGACAGAGCTGCATGCAGCTGGATCTCCAACCCACGTGGGCTGGAGTCTCTTTGACTTTTTCTCTCCTAGTGGGTTGTGGGCTCTCTCTGGATTCCCATCTTGGACGGCTACCATACTAGATAGTTGCTTTGAAATCCCCTCAGACTTCTACTATTCTATGCAGTTGACAGACTTGGTAAATCAATTAAGATATCGTAAAGGGAGAAATTAGTTAAAAGAGAATTTTTTCCCACATTAAAAAATAGGAAACATTTTTACAATGGAAGGCATTTGGTCTCTGTTTGATAACACATTAGGCAGTCTGAAAATGGAACAATTAAATGAGAGGATAATTAATATTGATGGATTTTACATAACATCAATTATGAATATTATTTGTTTGATCATTTTCATTTTAGCATTAAAAAGGTTGGTCAATTTGAGTTCCAAGATAAAAGCTTTAGAAAAGCTTATTAAAAAGAATTATAGAGAAATTCAGACCCAGACAGAAGAATTTAAAGGTGAACCTATCTCAGGATTGAATTATATGGTTACAGAGAAACAGCCTCAGGTTACCAGACAGCAAACATTAATCTACCCGGTAACCTTACAGGAACAGCCAAATGCTCAAGGGTGTGTACGAGCTAACTGGACTCCAGTGGGAATGTTAGATTTGAGGAGTTTTACAGAAGCTATAGTATCATATGGTATGCATTCTGTTTGTAAAGCAGATGTTAAACTCGTGGTCAACTTGTAATAGAATTATCCCTCAAAACTGGAAAGATTTGGTTACAGCTGTCCTAGAGACCAGACCACAATTACAATGAAAAAAGTGGAGGCTAAAATGATAGAAAAATGATGTAGGACTAGAAGTGTGGAAATTTCCCAGGATCAGCTTCTTGGAATGTTTGTATGATAACCAAACCCTAATTCTATGCCACATGGCAGCCATGAATGTGTGGGACAGAGTTGGGGAAGCAGGGAAGAAAATTGATTCATTTACAAAAGTTATACAGGGCCCAAAAAAGAAAAAAAAAACCTTCACAGATTTCTTACAAAGGCTGTCTTCAGCAGTAAATAGAATGATACCAAATTCGGAAGCTAAACAGATAATAATTGAATCTTTAGCTTTTGAGAATGCTAGTGCAGCATGCAAAAGAGTAATTAGGCTGCTAAAGGCACAATCAGCACCATTCAAGGATTGGATCAGGGACATAATTAATATTGAGTCTCATGAACATGATGATATGTGGATAGGAGAGGTGATTTCAAGAGCTTTGAAGAAAAATAATAATGTCAGATGCTTTAATTGTGGTAAACAAGGTCACCTAAAAAGGGATTGTAAACAGGGCATTCCTAGAAACAATGTTTCTTCAAGGAACAATGGCAAAAGAATGTCCCTTCCTTTAGGATTATGTTGAAGATGTGGTAAAGGTAAACATTGGACTAATGAATGTAGATCAACAAGGGACAGACAAGGTAATCCTTTGCCTCTGCTGTCAGGAAACTCACTGAGGGGCATCTCAAAGGCCCCCACGGCAAATTCAGTTCAGTCCTGTCCTGCCATTGTAGAAGAAACCCCTTCCCAGAGCAATTAAATAACCAAATGCCTATTGTAAAAAACCACACTGCTCAGAGTGATAGAACAGCTATAGCAGAGAGAACAAAAAATTCAGGAGAAACCATAAAGTGAATTTTTTCGGCAAACTTCTATAAATAAACATAAACCATAATTAAAAATATAAATAAATGACGTTAGAAGGTCTTATAGACACAGGTGCAGACGTCACAATAATTGCACCAGAATTTTGGCATCCAAATTGGCCTCTTCAGGAGGTAAATGTTCAGCTGTTAGGGATTGGAACATCATCTCAAGTGAAACAGAGTGCAAATGGGTCAAATGTATAGGGACAGAAGGACAGAGAGGAAAATTAATCCATGTGTGGCTACTATAGCTATGAATCCATGTGGACAGATTTGTTACAACAGTGGAATACCCAGATTAACATTCCTCCAACCTCAGAAACAAACCATAACTAACACAAGTTTCTGAGAAAAATATTAGAAGGTATTATAAAGAACAGTCACCAGCCATCTAGATTGTAAAAGAACAGGGCACAAAGCTGGTGATCTTTCAAATACACCAACAGCTCTACCTTTAAAATGGTTAACAGAAAGCCTTATGGGTTGAGCAGTGGCCTTTAACAAAGTAGAAACTACAGGCCTCAGAACAGCTGGTGTAAGAGCAGTTAAATGCTCAGCATATTGAAGAATCAACCAGCCCTTGGAATTCTCCTGTAATTGTTATTAAAAAGAAATCCAATAAGTGGAGAATGGTAACAGATTTAAGAGCAATTAACAAGGTCATCCAGTCAATGGGCTTTCTACAATCTGGAATTCCTTTGCCTACTCTGTTACATAAGGATAGCTTCTTATAATTATCGATTTAAAAGACTATTTCTTCTCAATATCCTTACAAGAAAAAGACAGAGAAAGATTTGCCTTCACAGTGCCTACTTATAATAATTCTCAGAAAGTTAAGACATTTCAATGGAGGGTTCAACCACAGGGAATGTTAAATAGCCCAACCCTGTGACAATATTTTGAATGACAGCCATTAGAAGTAATACATAAACAACTTTCTAAATCTATAATTTATCATTACATGGACAATATTTTACTAGCTGATTCAAATGCAGATACTTTAGAAAGAATGTTTGAATGAGTAAAAAAAAAACAATTGCCTTGTTGGGGATTACAAATTGCTCCTGAAAAGATACAAAGAGGACATTCTATTAATTATTTAGTATATAAAATAGGTCTACAAAACATTAGACCCCAAAAGGTGCAAATTAGGAGAGATTAATTATGGACTCTTAATGACTTTCAAAGATTATTTGGAGACATTTCCCATCTACAAACAGTTGTTGGGGTAAAAAATGATGAACTGAGTAATTTGTTCAAAAACTTAGAAGGTGACAAGGACTTAAATTGTCCAAGAGAATTATCAGCTGAAGCTGGGAGAGAATTGGCCTTGGAGGAAAAGAAAGTACAGAAAGGACATGTGGATCCAAAGCCTGACTGCATTCTGGTTATTTTACCCTCTAAGCATTCTCCTAAAGGTATTTTAATGCAGAGGGAAGATACTATATTGGAATCTATATTTCTACCAAATAAACAGAGTAGAAAATTAAAAACATATATGGAAAAGATCTCTGAGTTGATTTTAAAACGAAAAATTGAGACTTCGTCAATTAGCAGAAATAGACCCAGCAGAAACTGTAGTATCTTTAACTAAGGATGACATTGACAAATTATGGGCAGAAAGTGAATCTTAGCAAAGAGTTTGTAGTAATTTTTTGGGAGATATTAGCAGCAAATATCCCAAAAGTGATAAAATTCAATTTATAAAGAGAGCTAAATGGATCCTGCCTTACATTGTACAGGAAACACCAATATCTGGAGCCCCTACATTTTATACAGATGCAAACAAACAAGGAAAGTCAGGTTATAAATCAGAAAATTTAAGTAAAGTGGTTCCAAGTCCTTATAATTTGGTTCAAATATCAGAATTGTATGCTATTCTGATGGTATTAATGGATTTTTTGGAAGTTCTCAACATAGTTACTGACTCTCAGTATGCTGAAAGAGTGGTATTACATATTGAGACTGCAGAATTATCCCTGATGCGTCAGAATCAACTTTGTTATTTATTCAGTTACAAGATATAATCAGGAAGCGTTATATATGACTCACATCCAACCCAATACGGGTCTGCCAGGCCCTCTAGCACAATGTAATGATGAGATCAATAAACTATTGATAAGAAACGTGCTAGAGACCTCAGATTTTCATAAAAAAAAAAATCATGTCGATAGTAAAGGTTTAAAAAGGATTTTTCCATAACCTGGCAACAAGCCAAGGAAATTGTAAGGAAATGTCCTATTTGTTCTTTTTACAATCAGACTCCATTACCAGCAGGATGTAACCCAAGGGGTACTCAGAGAAATGAAATCTGGCAGATGGATGAGTTTCATTTGTAGAATTTGGAAAATTGTAACATGTACACCACACTATTGATACTTATTCAGGGTTTCAAAGGGCAAATGCTCTGAGTTCTGAAAAAGCTGATTCTGTAATCACACATTTCCTAGAAGTTATGGCCATCATAGTTATACATGCACAAATTAGAACTGACAATGCTCCAGCGTATGTCTCTGGTAAAATGAAGCAGTTTTTTGCTTATTACAATATAAAGCATATTACAGGTATACCACATAATCCTACAGGCCAAGCAGTTATAGAAAGAGCAAATCAAACTCTAAAGGATATGCTAAATAAACAGAAAGGGGTAACAAAAAACCCCAGAAGTAGATTACATAATGCTCTATTAACTTTGCATTTTCTCATTGCTAATGAGAAAGGAACAACAGCTGTGGAGAGACATTGGATAATAGAAAAAAACTACAGAATTAAATCAGCCTATATACTTTAAAGATGTGCTGACCTCAGAATGGAAGCCAGAAGATGTGTTACATTGGGGACAAGGTTTTGTTTTTTTGTTTCTACAGGAGAAGAAAATCTATGGATATCATCAAAATTGATAAAGGTTCAATTTGAACAAGAGAGACCTCTTAATTAGAAGAGGTGATAGTTCATCAACCAGCATGACCATTCAATTTAAACTAACTTATACCACTAACAAATGCTTTTCATTTAATCAAATATAACTTGCCGAAAGGAAACCTCCTCAAAGTTAGGGTTGGGGAAGGGTTTTTGTTTTTGCCTTTCAGGATAATGAAGGCTAAGGAATCTGAAGAACACTGGACAAATGAGGAATCTGAAGAAAAAAAGAACAAATCATGTAGAAAAAAATGTCCCAAGAAAAAGAGCAAATTGGTCTATTGGTATATCACATATCTAACAGGATAAAATTTTGTAAGTCTTCCTAAATGTTTGTTTCTGCTGTTCTCTACAGACACTTAACATAAATAGTCTTTATGTAGTCCGGTTCAATTAAAAATTAGAGCTGGCTTTGGAGTTGGAATGTGGCTCTCTCCTTTTCCAAACACAAGCATTGCTTGTTAAAAGAAAATGCAAAATCTCTGTATCATGTCAGAAGAGCCATCTGATATGGGATAGAAGGAAACCAAAATTAAGGAACTATTTTATTGCCACTAATCTCATAATTCTTTGGTTCCATTTTGATTCTTTAAAACTTTTCTTAAGGTATGAATTTTATATCAACTTTTATAAGATTAATATATATATATTTTAAACTTTTGTCATGATATTAATGGTCATATAGAGTACTAACTAACTCTAGAAAAAAGGCTTCATCTAGCTGCCTGCACATGTTTTTGTGTTTGAATCTCTATCAGTTTTCTGCAGGGAATCATGACCATGCCTAACAGCGACTTTGAAGTCTCCAAAAAGATGATGGGGCCCCACAAGACGATTCCACATGGACAATAATTATACCACTAAGCTGACAAACATCACCCAAAGATCAGCTTTGGACTACAAACTGCTCAGGACAATTTCAAGATGGCTAGCTGAGATGATCCAGCTTCACAGACTATTCAAAGGAGGACTTGAGACAAGCCCTGCACTTTTGCATTATTCAGAGACTGGACAACAAATGATACAGCTACCTCTCCCTGGACTTGACAATTAACCCAAATTTTTTTCTTTTCAGGATCCCCTAAAGATGCCTTTGCCAACAAACATCAGGAAGCAATTTTAAGAACACAACACCCACATTCCCAAGAGGTGGGGTGGGTGGTGTTTGGTCTTTCAATGGGTTTTGGATAATTGTCATTGTTTAGGATGGTTGGTTACAATTTGTTATTGTTAATGGTCAGGAAAAAGGCTAAACAATGGAGATTAGATTTAAGGTTCTTGTTTGAAACAAATTAAAAAAGAAAAAAGAGGATATAGATAAGAGGTAGATTATCGAATCTACTCTGAAAAGAAAAAAAGGATATAGATATGATATAGATAAAAAGGTAGATTATTGAATCTACTTTTAGAAAGCAACTACTAGTTTTAAATATTTACATTGGATTGGATTTGTATATTGTATACAAATTATATATATTGAAACAAATGTGAGATTGATTTTGTTAGAAAATACTATACATATATTTCTAATCTTGTTCAAGGTATTGTACCTATACATTTCATTTAACAATGTAATGCAATTTGCTAATCCTTGAAAGTTATTATTACCAACTATTAGGATATAAAGAAATAAATGTTAGTAGTTAAAACATTATAAATGAACTTGTAGTTATATTAGGTATGTTTCCAAGGTCAAGTAGAGATATATTTTAGTTAGACAGGTCATCTTCAAACCCTTCAGAGATCTACAGAATATGGCATTTAAAATGTTTTAATAACAGATTTTTTTTCTTTTTCTTTTTCTTTTTTTTTTTTTTATGACTATGAGACATGTCTGCTCCTGGCAGCACCAATCTACTTCAGAGAAGATATGTGCATTGAAGAACCTCCACATGGAGTTAACATTTATTGTGGCAAAAGTTAACCACTGGGCAAGAGAGTGCCCTTGCATCGACTGCTGACAGTATGCTGTCCAAAATGGACAAGCAGGACACAAAAGAATGAACTGCTGATCCTTGCCAAGACAAGTGTGGTTGCAGCTTTGGCAACAGGCGTTCCCTGAGGCCAGGGCAATATGGCCCCATCGCTGAAGTGGCTTCACAATTTGGAAAAGGTACAGTGCCCCTTCCTTCGAAGGCAGGTGAACAGGCAGTGGGGCCAATAGCTCCTGGTGTGCAGTGGAACAGTAGCTTGAGTAGTTATTCTTGGCAGAGTAACTAGTCTGACAAAGTCTGGCCTCTCAATGGTAGACTGGCAGTTAATAAAGGAGATGAAGCCACCCACAAGCTAAGAAGAATGGGAAGCCAAATTCCTAAAACACCAGGAATTTCCAGAATTTAAAATCCTGAATCATGACATGACACTGGTGGAATTCAAGTTTATCTGGTACATGGAATACTTGCACCAAATGTAAGGTCAAGCTGTAGGCCTTGTGTACATTCTACTTCACAAATGAGTCTGTCAGATATGCTAAGCCTGTAGGCCGAAGATGATGCCCCAAAGTTGCAGAGAAACCTCGAGTGACTGTTCAGGAACCTGGCTGTTTCTGTCTTAACTCACATATTTTGGAAGTTGTTTGTTTGCACTTCCTGTTTTACTAGGTAATATTACTTCCTTCTTGGGTCTCTGAAGGAGTTGAAGATTAGATAGTTATAGTATTTTTCCATGTTAAGAAATTTCAGAAAAGAAACTCACTAAGAGGTGTAAAGTGTATAAATTTGAAACACATCATAAGATAGTTTTCTGTTGGTAATATAAGATAGGATAGAAAATGAATTAGGTACATTTTAGACTCACCAAAATAGGATAGATAATGGAGTATTTTCTCTGAATTTGTCAAATGCAAATGGACTAGACATTGTTGATGTATTTATTGCTTGTATATACTGTATGTAGTTATTGTACTTATTGTATGTAGTTTTTCTTATAATTTTTAAAAATTTTTAATTAGACAAAAAAAGGAGAAATGTGGTGATATTTTATTTGTGCAACCCAATAAAGTTTATCTGAGGATCACAGGAAAAAGCCAGCCACTATATTAAATATAGAAGCCAGGCAATGGTAGCACACACCTTTAATCCTATCACTCTGGAGGCAGGGATCTGTCTGGATCTCTATGAGTTCAAGGTTACACTGGGAACAGAGCCAGGTGTGGTGGCACACACCTTAAATTTCAACACTAGTTAACCATGGCGGTCTGAAGATCTGTACAGACCTATAGGGAGTGACAGAGCTGGGCAGGAAGAGGAAGTGATGTAGCTGGATGGAAAGAGCAAATGATATAGCAGAAGAGAAAGGCATATAGGAAGCTGAGGTGTTGGTGAGGTGACGTTGACTTGTGGCTTTTGGTATTCCTCTGATCTCTCAGGTCTTCACCCCAGTATCTGGCTCTGTGTTTTTTATTTAATAAGATCATTTATCAATTCGTCTACAGCTCTCTATGCTCTTCTCCACTCCAGCAAAGTCTAAATCCACACTCATTCTTCCCAGTAAATCCCACCCTGATGTGGTATATCCCTTAAACCACAAAGCAATTTATGAGGGTTCACTTATATCCATGTGGATTTGCTATTTTAACAAATGTAGAAAAACATTTATCTTTTCTTGGTACTTAAAAGTTGGCCAGTCCAGGGGAGGAAGCAGCACAACCTGGACACACTTACGTTCTTCTCTGTAGCCTGCTGCTTGACTTGACCTGGCAGCACACAGACAAAATGAACCAAATCACTTTCAATAGATCAGGGGTCAAAGTAAGTTATTGGGGGTCATAAACTTAAAAGGAAAATGCTTATTTATTGGGTCCTTGCTAAGAGAGGCTAGCACTGCACTAGTCAAATCATTCAAACTTCGCTAAAAGGAAGTCATTTTAAGGCCATTTTGGAGAATTAGAAAATGGGATGAATGAAGTGTTCTGTGCAAAATAAATTTCCAGTAGCTGACGATCTGACCAGAAGCTGAGCTTTTCCACTGGCTGCACACGGAAGGGAGAGGGCAGTGTCACATCTACAGGTCTGCAGGCATTTACTCTGATGACCATTAGCATTCAGACTCACTTCTTGGAATCCTGGCTCACAAGCAGATAATACCCTGGCCTGCCCAGTCCTGACATCATCTTAGATAAAGCCCACTTTGAGAGAAAACTCCTCCTGCCCCTCTCTCTTTTTCTCTTTATTCCCAGGAGGTATGCAATTCCTCTCTCTGTGTGTGTTTCTCTCTCTCCCCCTCTCCTCTCTCTCTCTCTCCTTTCTCCTTCCCTCTATTCCTGCCCCCCCCCCCCCAAAAAATAAACTCTCCATGTGGACATGTGTCTGCATGGTGTGAGTGACTTTCCACCACTCCATGCCACAACCTGGCCTCCAAGTCTGCATGGCATGTCTCCCTCACCCACTGAGGCACCTTGGCCCAATCTGCCAAGGCCTCCCTCGCACCATATCATAACACTGGTGTTGCATCATTCAGCAGGTTACCCCCTGGAGTTCTCTCCTACCCACTGGCAGTCTGGGAAATGCTGGGACCCGTAACTTCCAACTGGAGGGTCATTGAGACCCTTCATCCTATCAGTAAGTCCCTCTCTTCTGGCCATTTTCAACAAGTGAGGATTAGTGTCTCAACCATGGTTTCTCACCTTTTTGACCCTGTTCATAAGCCCCAGTACTGGGCAACCACGCGTCCTTTGGGTGAACACCCTCCCTGTTTGTCTTAGGACCACTGAGTGGCTTGTGCCATTTTTAATCAATCCTCACTTAATCTCTGGGACACCAGAGACTTTAGCTATTGGATCTTTCTACCTCACTCATGGAAAATGCTGCTTATCCGTTGGTCACCAGCCACCTCCCACCATGGCTACAGCTTAGCATATCTTGCAGCAGGATGCTCCCACCACCTTGGAAACGTCTACCCCTCCCCCTTTTCTGTTTTGCTTATCTGTGCTGTTGACTCCTCTCCCAGCTCTAGCCTGCTGGATGCCTCCATATCATCTGCTCCATTTCTGTGCCTGCTGCCATCTCATGCTTTCACTCAAAATGTCCCATTCTCCTCTCTACCCTATCTGCCCCTCCCTCCTGCAGCTGCTGCCACCCACACCTTCTCCTTCTGGTTCATTCAGTTAAAAGTTTATTTCAACGCCTGGTGGTGGTGGCACATGCCTTTAATCCCAGCACTCACAAGGCAGAGCCAGGCAGATCGAGGCCAGCCTGGGCTACAGAGCCAGATCCAGAACAGGCACCAAAACTACACAGAGAAACCCTGTCTCAAAAAAAAATTTTTTTTATTTTGTATGTGGGAATGGAAATGTATGACTGACATGGTCAAGTGACTGTGTTTCTGGCTGACTTTGAATGCTTGAAATTACATATTCCATATCTACTCCATTTGTCTTACAACAAAAAACCCCCACATAACCACATGGTTTTGTCGCCATATTTGATAAGGGCAATCATGTGGTCAGGGGCCATCAGTACCAAGGACAGCAAAACGTCACTTCCTGTCTGTGGCTCAAGCATGGGCAGGGCACCCAGGGACAACTATGTGATGGGACCTCAGGAAAGCCCGCTCATGCCGTTCATTGTTTTACTTGGCTGAGGACTGGAGCCTCCAGTCTGGGCCTCGGGGCCCAGAGACCCATCCTCTTCCTCCCCCCAGGCTCGTGGGCATCCCAGCAGCACCACATGCTGGAGATATGGCCAACTTGCCAGCTCATTTTGTAGATAAAAAAAAAAAATCAAGTCTTACTTTTCCTAAAGCTACTAGGTCTCTTAACATAAATAGATTATTTAAATGCTTCAGACCACTTTCCCCTTCTTTGATATTGTGATATTAAGATTTTAAAATTTCAGATTTTAACATTAATAGAGTTCTGATGCAGTTTGGGTCACAAGCTCAGGATTTTGGATTTTCTTTCGTTGTCTTCCTAATATAAACTTATAGGTATGAGTCTACTGCTGTTTTTCAGATACCCATTACCTGCTTTTATGTTCTTTTATAAAATAAAAATTCATATAAGCTTCAAAGGATCAAAAGAAATCATAAAACTTAGATCCACTTCACAGAGGTCAAAAGAACTCCAGATAAATGAGTTTTCCACACCTGTCTATTCCTGAGGATGGTATTTCTCTCTCCCCTAATCTCCACTTCCCAGTTACTAAGACCATGAGCCTAAAAGTTCCAAATAAGTTCATACACTTTAACTCTTGTCTCTAGTCTACATCTGTTTCAGTGGGCTTCCATTGGCTGACTGACACATCCAAGCATCAGCTACTGACTTCTGTGAGTCATGGACTTACTGAAAGCTGATGTGGACCAAGCCAGTCAATATGAATGTTCCTTGTTTCCAGCTGGATCAAATCAGATGCTTCTGATTAATACCCCATTGCCTAAATTCCCTCCTTATCCTTTGAGTAGCCTTTCAGCCTCCCTGGGCTCTTAAGACCTGCACCCTGTTTTAGCTTGAAGCTAAAACAAAATAAAATAGAATGATAAAATAAACGAGAATGTATCATCCCGTGCTCCCTGCTCCCAAACAGGCTAGACGGCTAAGTTAAAGGTAGACCCCCTGGCATAGGGACAAACTGGCTACCCTAATGCCCACTGATATACCTGGAAATGGACCCAAAATTGTCAATTTATTAACTAAAATGGTTCTGCAATAAGATAAGACACTTGACCTTCTTTATGCAGAACCAAAGAGGTATTATATGACCTTAAGAAATTATTTCTATATAAGTCATTCAAGATTATAATCTGGCTGTACTCAAAGATGGCATCAAAACTACAGGGCCTTACAAATGGTAACAGATACAGATATCACTGCCAATGGCTTAAAAAATGTCTCTCTTTACTCAAGGTCTATTCAGGTTTAAGAATGTAAGCCTCCTTGTCCTTGCTAATTTTGTTAAGCTGTAACTAATTGGGAAAACTACATGTCCAGATTTAATTTATATATGCTCTCAAAATTAAACCTAAATAACATCTGATTTTGTTCCCCTGACCTCATCATGATGCAGTCATCTTTTACTGGGGTTTACTAAGGTTAAAAAAAATACATTTAGTCCAAATGACTTCTCCGTCAATTTTATCTCCTTCTAAAGTAAAGAAACAACAAGCCTCAAATATCTTAGATTGGTATGAAATTTATCTGTTCAGATTAACAAAAGCTAACTCAGAGATTTACACCTATGTCTTTGCTAAGTGTTCAACACCAAGCTTCTAGAGAATTTAAATAAATGACAGCATATGTTTGATAAATAAGATATTTGATAAACAAGATATATATCCTATGATGGAGTTGCTGATCCCCCAGAGGGTCCTTTTCTCAGAGAGTCCTTTTGTCAGAGCTGGGCCACACCCTGACTCACAAGCCCCTTTTCTCTTATTCCCATTAGGCCCTGGGATCTTTGCCTTCCCTTGTCACTCTTCTTTGCCTTCTCAGGAGACAGTAAGTCTTAGTCCTATGAAAGGTGCTAACATATTGGAGACTTAGGGAATACTAGTTGATAGTCATTCATACCTAATGGACAGACAGTCCTCAAATACTCAGAGATCTGCAGACTATGGCATTTAAAGTGTTTAATTAAAAAGCTTTTCATGATAGAGAGACACGCTGGCTCCTGGCAGCACCTTTATTTCCTCCAAAGAAGATGGATGGGCACAGAAGAACCTCCACCCAGAACTTGCTCCAGAGTGGCAGCACCAGCCACTGAGATGGGCACAGAAGAACCTTGACTGCTGCCAGGGCCTTCTTCAGACCATGAACAACAGGATTCTGGGAACCCATTGCCTCACTTTTGCCTAGACAAGGTAGGCTGGTCCTTCCCACAAGTTCTACCCCACAACTGTTGGATCTTCTGAGGCCTGGCAGGCCTAGGCCTGGCAGCTGAAGACTGATGTTGTAACCCTAAGACCTGTGCCCTCAATGACCATGAAGAACCTGGGGGTGGCTGTCTAGAAAGCCAGTAGGTAAGTCCCTGCAACTTTCAATTGCTAACTCAGGTAAAAATTTATCCTTCTCAGATCTCTGCGTCCATCTGACAACCAGGCTTTGCTTCAGCTGCCTTCTCAGTTCTCTATGTAAAATTCATAGCCTCATTCTCTTAGTATCCTTAATACTGCTCTCAGTATCCTCCGGTGAATTAGATAAAAAAGAAATAGATTTAAGGTTTATGTGAAGACAGGAAAGCTGTCTCAACTGTGTTCACTTACTTATCTTTCTCAGACCTTTCTCTCCCCCAACTCCAAGGTTTCTGTGGACTTTACTGGTCCTAGCTTTTAGAGACAGGCTAGCATTGGAGAGGGTAGGGAAGCCTCCCTCTTCCTTCTTCACTCATCCAACCACTTCCATTCAGTGAATTTCCTCCGGTTATAGATTTAAAGATGTGTTTCATTGGGCTGAAACCAGGCCCTAAAAACTGTTCATACCTTTGAACCCCAAACCATAGCCTTTTGCTATGACATCAAGTTGTAAATCTGTTCCAGTTGCTCTACACACTTACGGGTTCCTACATAGGTCCACCCCTCCTGCCAGACTTGCGCCAAGACCAACCGTCAGGGGCTCTTCACATATACCACCAGCCCCTGCACCAGCTGTGAGGATGCCAACCCCCAACCACCAACCGATGCTACCAACCAGGCGAATACTGGCAGGTTGATTTCACCCACTTCTCCACTCATAAAAAGGCTCAGTATCTCTTAACTTTTACTGACACCTTTACAGGATGGATGCACGTCCCACCTCCACAGAAGCAGCAGGTGTGGTGGCTCCTGTGCTCCTGATGTGGCATGCATCCCCCAAGCTCCTGGTGCATCACTGCTATCCAATCAAAAGGATATATCTGCTCTTGTGTCTCACTCTTTCAGCCTTGCCTCTTCTGTACAACCAGGGCAGTCTTCCATTCCATTCTTTCTGGCAGTTATCACTTTGCCATGGCTATCCCTGCTCATGGGGCTGATGATAACAATCTATTTTTTTTTCTCCTAGCAACCTGCCTTCTCAGCTCCCTCAAGGAACAGAGGCCTGAAGACTCCATGACAACAGCTAACTAAATGCTTCTTCACTCACACCTCCTGGTGTGTGTGAACCTGACCCCATTTCATCCCAACTCAGCAGGAAACGGTCTCAAGAATTTGGTGCCCTTATCCCCCTACTTGCTATCCACAACTCACCTTTTTATAATAATCAAAAGGGGAGGAATATTAGCATTCAGACTCACTTCTTGGAATCCTAGTCAATAAGCAGATACCCTGGCCCATCCAGTCCTGACATCATCTTAGTAAAGCTCACTTTAAGAGAAAACTCCTCCTTCTCTCCCCTATCTTTTTCTCTGTATTCCTATGCGGTATGTTCTCTCTCTCTCTCTCTCTCTCTCTCTCTCTCTCTCTCTCTCTCTCTCTCTCTCTCTCTCTACCCCTCCCTCTCTCCCTCCCTCCCTCCCTCTCTCCTTTCTCCTTCCCTCCATTCCCTCGCCATATGGACATGTGCTATGTGCTGTGGGAAGTTCTGTATGGCAAATGTGTTGCTCTGATTGGTCAATAAATAAAACACTGATTGGCCAGTGGCTAGACAGGAAATATAGGCGGGACTAACAGAGAGGAGAAAAAAAAGAACAGGAAGACAGAAGGAGTCACTGCCAGCCAGGACAAGCAGCATGTGAAGATGCCGGTAAGCCACGAGCCACGTGGCAAGGTATAGATTTATGGAAATGGATTAATTTAAGCTATAAGAACAGTTAGTAAGAAACCTGCCATGGCCATACAGTTTGTAAGCAATATAAGTCTCTGTGTTTACTTGGTTGGGTCTGAGTGGCTGTGGGACTGGCAGGTGACAAAGATTTGTCCTGACTGTGGGCAAGGCAGGAAAACTCTAGCTACAGACATGTGTCTTCATGGTGTGAGTGACTTTCCACTGCTCCATGCTGCAGCCCGGCCGCCACTTCTGCATGGCATGTCTCCATCCCCTGTACCTGGGTATCCCCATCTCTTCACTTCAGCTTCCTTCTATGCATGTCTTTCTACAGAGTCTTCTCTTCTTTATAAGGCCACAAATCACACTGGAATAGGGCCCTCTCTAATGGCGTTATATTACTTTGATCCCTATTTTCAAATGAGGTCTCACTCACATGTATTAGGGATAGAACATCACCTGTTTTAGATGGAATACATTTAATCCAAAGCAATTCCTACTGTTTCTCTTTGCCAACACACTGACAGAAAAAAATACGAACAGGGCCAATGAGATGGTTCAATGAGTTAAGATACTTGCTGCCAAGCTTGATGATCTGAGTTTGCTTCCCAGGACCCACATGACTGAATGAGAGAAACAACTCTCACAAGTTGTCTGACCTACACATGCATGTTGTGACATATGCCCCCCCCAAATAAATGAACAAATATGTAACTGTAATAAAATTTTTAAAGAAAGAAAATGCTTATTATTGCTATGAGAAATAGTTAAAAGTCTTGGGTACAATAGCTAGATCTCTCCCAATAGGAATTTAAGAAAAATACAATTAAACTTAATTAACATACTCTATTATACTAAAACCAGCTGTATGAGTCTGAAGATACATATGTTTCTTGAACATTACAGAATACATTCAATTTCCAATTGCTTAGTTATCATTTATTTATTGAATGCTCAATATACCCCATGCCTTATGCCACCTGTTGGAAGTCTATCCATCAATAAAACACGTTCCTAGTTTGCCTGTTTACAAGACTAGAAATTTGATATCCTGTTGTAAATGTCTAGTTATAGGCCAGCAGTTTCTGAAATGAAACTTGTAGATCGGTTAGTGAGTTTTACCAGCGCTGTGACCACATGGCAACTTCCAGGTGGAGAGACAACTTCCAGGTGGAGAGAACAACTTCCAGGTGGAGAGACAGAACTGGGCTCACAGTTTCAGGGGGTCCATCTATGGTTCGATGAACAGAAGAGCAAGGTGGAGGATGCTGTTTACCTCATGGTGAGAGAAAGTGAGAGCAAACAAGAGACAGAACCACGTGTAACTTCATGGACAAACCTTGTCTCTCTGTGCAATCTGCTCTGTACTGCTAACACCCCCTCCAAATAGCACTCTGAGCAGCACCATGAGGGGACCAGCTGTTCAAAACACAAGCCTGTTCCAACCATATTAAAACCATAATAATATCTCAACCATAATAATAGCTGCTTGCCAGTTTTATTCAAAGACTTTGAGTCATAAAAGGGACCAAAAGAGACCACATAAGCTACTCAATACCTAGAAGGGGAAGTTGTACGAAAAGGAAAAGAAACCTGTAGTACAACTGCAATAAATATGATCATATTTCCATGTCCCATGAACTTCAGAAAAAAAACAAAAACAGAAACTGTATCTGACACCAGGGAATTGTCATCAGTTTTGTTAAGAGTAGCAATGCCATGATGATAATATGGTGAATGGTTGTTGTTTTGTGAAGACATACGTATACGTAAATATCTGTGTAAAATGCCACAGTACCTGTAATTTACTTTTAATAAACTTCTGCCAAAAAATAAATTAAGCAAAATTTTAAAACATTACTTTTAAAATCAACATGTATATGAAGTTCTCTATTTGTCAGTATCCTTTAAATTTTTCACAATAAAGTTGAAAAATGTGTACCTTAAAGTTAAATATAGACACTTGGACTTCTAATTTTAAGTTATTATGTTCTCACTGTCAATATCTCCCACCCATCATTTCTCTCCAAAATTAATAAGATGCTAATAGGTCATATTAAGAGCACTACCATTTCTGTACCTTCAAATGTATATTTTTAATGTGGCTCTAATTTTATTTTATAGGAGGCATTTTAATATGCAGTGGTGAGAATAATACTGAAGAGTAGGAACACTAGTAAGTTCGTCATGCATTTGATTACTTAAACGATTTTAAAATATTTCAGTAAATAAAAACAAGTTCAAATAACCAATAGTGTTAACACGTTATAAAAGTGAAATATAAATTAAAATTGGGGCTGGTTTTGATTTCATTTGACAAATCAGACTAAAAGAATTCCAAAGTAGATTTAAGAAAATCTAAATATATAGCAAGAAGGCAGTGTAACACATATTTTAAAAAATAACATTTCCTGTCATGTCTAACACTCATATACTGGCATGTTGCATCCCTGGGAGGGTCATCTTCTCTGATTCAGTAGAAAGCTGTGAACAGAAACACATGCATCTCAATAGGCAAGGAGTTTCATAAGCTTCCTAAGTTCCACAATACTCTGGTACTAAATGAGGCAACAATACTGCATCATAACTGGCCTCATGCCTTGGCTAGTCAATAAAGTATTTCTTGAAGAGTTATAAGAAATACAAACACAGGTGCTATGAGAAACGAAGAGAATAAACAGTAGAGCTACCCATAAACTTCCCAGTTTAGGAAGGAAAATAACACAACACCAGTAAGAGTTGAGTGCTCTTGAAGTTAACACACACTTGGAGCTAAAGGAAATCAATCATGATAAGTATCCATCAAAGTCATTAGGGAAGCCTCCGGGTACACAAGGATATACCGGGCACATGAAAAAAAAAATACACTCCTCATCAACAAAAGGTAGAAACAAACAGATGCACTGACATCAGTTGAGTTATCAAACCCCCACTGTGGTACTGGAAGATGCAGCAGGATGGATATTGCTCAAAACCACCATGCAGTGTCACTTCAAGTAAGGCCAATGTGAGTAAATGCAATAAAATTGTCATATTCTTTTCTAAACACTAGGTCTCAACCTGCACCTGTCTAGGTTCTGAGGACCAACCAAGCAACCCTGTCCCATTTCACCACCAGTAAGGTTTCATAAATATCTTTAAAACAGCTTAGGAACTCCACAGTGTTGATATCCAGAAAGTACAGACATACAATCCTATTTTACTAAGAACATGATGTAATGCCTATGGCATAATAAATGTTCAAAACATTGGCTAAAACTTATTGAATGTCCTTTATGAAGATGTCTCTTCTCTCAGTATAGTTTCTCAATACAACTTATTTTAAAATAATGTAATTTAGGTACTACTTAACTAAGTCACTACAAAAGAAAAATCATCTTTCCTGTACTGAATATGATATTACCAGAAGCATTTCTTAGTCTGTTTTCCTAATAGAAATAATTTCTTAAAGCTTTCATGTTTAAATGAAGATAGAAAATCCCAGATTTTCTTTGACATGCAGAGAAGGAAAACACCACCACAGTACTGTTGAGAAATTCATAAAGCAAAGTCCAAACTAACTATTTGAAATTCTTCTAAACTGATCTTAAGTACTGATGCAAGTCTTCAGAGTTTTAAACATGTAAGAGAATACCGTTACCTACAAGTTTTGAACAACGTACTAGGAGAGCAACAACAGCCACTCAAAAAATGTCCAGGAAAACTTTGACACATAAGCAAGCATCTGGTATCATCTAAGAGATGTCATATTAAGAACAAAAGTGGGGATGAGTGAAACAAGAGCATACAAATAACATACTTTCTATAAAGTGAATGAATGCCCCTGAAATACAAGGAAACAGTGGGCACAGAATGGGAAAGGAGACAGAGCCCATGCGCTGTGAACACACAGTGCACAGAACTGACTGAGAAGGACAAACAGCTCCCATGCCACTGGCCAGACAGGCTTCCAGCCACCCTTTCCAACACAAAAGTGAAAGGAAAGAAAAAGAAAATGAAACAGAAAATAACTGAGAGGAGATAACCACTGTACTAAAAGAAATTTAAGCCCTAAGACACCACAACACAGACTACTATATAAATTTGAAAAACTATAATAATAAACACTAGAAAACTACTAAAACAGATTAAAAAATATTAGTAAGACTACAGAAAATGAGACAACTAAAAAAACCTAAACAACTATTCCCATTGGAACAAAATAAAGATTTAAACATAATTTCTCACAAAAAAGCAGCAAAATGAGGTGGTGTCACCCCCTAGGGCTAGATGGTTCTTGTCTAAAACAAACAGCTGTAAAACAGAAAATGAAACAAAATATCCAAATTATTTGTATGAAGTAAGTACTACATGAGCCAGACACCTTATGTAACATAAGACAACATGACAGACCACCACCACTTACAAGTCCAGCACGAAGGAAACACCTAAAATATTAGTGGACACACAGAACCATGTTGACATCATGGCACAAAAAAATAAGATTTATCACTGAAAAGTATAATGGTCTCAATATGAGAACCCAGATAATACACCACACTATATTATTACATCTAAGAGAAACAGATGATCTGTTCCATTGACCCTAAACAAACCTTGAAAGAGTTTAGTGCCAATTTCATTAAAATAAGCTATTCAAGAAAGTAAATAAATAAAAAAATGCATTCATGACAGGAAATCAGTAGCCACCCCTATCAGGACCCTAGAAGAATTTCCTACCAGTCAACATACAGCCACCACACTCTCTCAAAAACCAGAGAAAACAGAAACCAAGGAACAAAACACTCACCTAGAATAAAAACAGATATCAGCACCTAGAATTACAATCTTCCCAATCCCAGATGCTTAGACATCAGCATAAAAAAATAATAACAATGTGTCTCCACTACAGCCCAGCTACCCTACTAGAGCAGGCTTCGAATATTCCAACATAATTAAAGCATAAGAAGAAGACATTTAAAAAGTCTTTATGAATATGATAGAGGTCCATAGAGAGGATATGAATAAATCCTTTGAAGAAATTTATGAAACTACAACCAACAGTGGAAGGGAATGAATAAACCATCCAAGACCTGAACATGGAAATAAAAGTCAATAGAGAAAACCCAAACCAAGGGAAATCTGGAGACAAAATAGAAACTCAAACAAGAACCACAAAGGCAAGCCATGCCAACAAAATGAAAGAGATGAAAGAGAGAATCTCAGGCACTGAAGACACAATACAAGAAATGGACAAATTGGTCAAAGAAAGTGTTACATCTAAAAAACTCCTAGCAAAAAAAATCCAAGAAATCTGGAACGTTATGAAAAGAAACAAATCTAAGAATAAATTAACAGAAGGAGAAGAAACACAGGTCAAAGACAAAGAAATATTTTCAACAAAATCACAGAAGAAAATTTTCCTTACCTAAAGGAGATGCTTATCAAGGTAAAAGAAGCTTACAGAACACCAAATAGACTGGACCAGAAAATAAAGTCCTCTCAGTATATAATAATCAAACTATAAAACACACAGAACAAAAAAATATATATATTAAAAGCTGCAAGGGAAAAAAAGCAAGTAACATATAAAGGCAGACCTATTAGAATTACACCTGACTTCTCGATGTAGATTCTAAAAGCCATAAGGTCCTGGACAAATGTTCTACAAACTCTAGGAGACCACAAATGCCAGCTCAGACTACTATACCCAGGAAAACTTTCAATCACCATAGATGGAGAAAATGAGACATTACATGATAAAACAAAATTTAAGCAATATTTACCTACTAATCCAGCCTTACAGAAGGTGCTAGAAAGATAACTCCAACCGAGAGGTTAACTACATCAAAGAAAACACAGGGAATAAATAACCACGAACAGCAAACCCAAAAGAGGGGAAACACACACACACACACACACACACACACACACACACACACATACACACACACCACCACCACCACCAACAACAACAACAACAACAACAAAAACAAAATAACAGGAATCAACAATCATTGGTCATTGATGCTCTAAATCACCAATAAAAAGACATAGACTAAGAAAATGGATGTGAAACCAGGATCCATCCTGCTGCATTCAACAGACAAAACTTACCATCAAGGACAGACGTCTTTTCAGGGTAAAAAGAGGGGAAAAGATATTCCAAGCAAATGGACTAAGAAGCAAGCTAGTGTAGCCATTTTAATATCTAACATACACTTCAAACTAAAACTAATCAAAAGATAGGGAAGGATACTACACACCCATCAAAGGAAAAAAAAAAAAACCCAAGATGACACTGCAATAATTAACATCTATACACCAAACCAAGGGCACTCAAGTTATAAACAAAACAAAATAAAACAATACTACTACAGCTTAAATCACATATTGACCTTTACATGCTCATACCGGGAGACTTCAATACCTCATTCTCACTAATAGAGAGGTCATCCCCCACCCCCCCAAAAAAAACAATGAAAAAAAAACAAAAAACAAAACAAAAAAAACCACAAAAACCAGTACCCCTCCTATATCCTATATACAATTGACAAACAGACTAAAAAAGAAACTAGGGAAACAATACCTTTTACAATACACTAAAATAATACAAAATATCCTGGGGCAACTCTAACCAAGGTGGAAAAAGACGGGCATGATAAAAACTTCAGGGCACTGAAGAAAGAAATTGAAGAAGATATCAAAAGATGGAGGGACCTCCCATGCTCATGGATCCATAGGATTAACATAGTAAAGATGGCCATCCTATCAAAAGTAACCTATAGATTCAATGCAATTCCCCTCAAATTCCCAACACAATTCTTCACAGATCTTGAATGGACAACTTTCACTTTTATATGGAAACACACACACACACACACACACACACACACACACACACACACTTAAAAAAGAAACCCAAAAGACAAACACAAACAAACTAAAACAGGATAGCTCAAACAATCCTGAATAATAAAAGAACTGCAAGAGGTATTACTATCTCTGATTTCAAATTATACTACAAAGCTACAGTGTGAAGGCAACACAGACTCCATCTTAGGGAAGGGCCACCATCTAAGCCGACCTGCTGTACTTCAGGAAGTATCCCAGGAATGTGCCACGACAATTTGCTCCTGCCGACATTCTGTCTGAGGTTTATGGCCCTTGAAGATATCTAGATAACCCTGCTGAGCAGCCCAAATAATCCTGCTCAGCAAGTTGTGGTTCCCCGCCAAAAGTCCAACCCAATAGTTTCAAATGTGGTTTCACACCGAAAGTCTAGACCAATGGTTTCAAAAAATCACCTTCCCCCATATCCCTTCTACTCAATCCCAAGATGCCAAAGCATGTAATTTCCGGCTTGTGGTTTGCCCCCAAAAAACTCTCTACCCTTGGGCCTGCCACCACATTTCCCTCCATCTGCCTGGCAGTGGCCCAGGTTTGAACCTGACAGTAAAAAAGACCCTTATGTGCTTGCATTGGAAACCTGTTCCTTAGTAGTCTCTGGGGGTTTTGAGACACGGGTACAACATTAGTGATAAAAACAACATTGTTTTGGCACAAAAACAAGTATGTTCCACACACCTATGGATACCTGATTTTTGATAAAAAAAAAAAAAAAAAAAAAGAAAAAAATACATACTAAAAAAAAGACAGCATCTTCAACAAATGGTGCTGGTGAAACTAGATGTCTGCGTTTAGAACCATCCAAATAGATCCATACGTATCACCCTGCACAAAACACAACTCCAAATGGATCAAAGCCCTCAAACATAGAAAGAGATAGACTTAATCTGAGAGAAGAGAATGTGGGGAATAGCCTTGACCTCACTGTGACAGGAAATGACTTTCTGAACAGAAAACCAATAGTACAGGCTCTAAGGTCAACAATTAATAAACAAGAGCTCATGAAACTGAGAAACTTTACATGGCAAAAGACACTGTCATTCAGACCAACTACCCATCTGATAGAGGGCTAATATCCAAAATAAACAAAGAACTCAAAAAACTAGATATCAAGAAAACAAATAACACAATAAAAAAATGGAGTACAGATCTAAACAGAGAGTTCTCAAAAGAGGAAACACAAATGACTGAGAAACAATTAAAGACATGTTCAAACAAAACTATTTTGAAATTTCATCTTACACCTGTCAGAATTGCTAAGATCAAGAAAACAAGTGACAGCTCATGCTGGCAAGGATGTGGAGTAAGGGAAACACTCCTCCATTGCTGGTGGGAGTGTAAACTTGTACAGCCACTATAGAAAACAACATCGCAGTTCCTCAGGAAGATGGGAATTGTTCTACCTCAAGATCCAGCTATACCACTTGTCTTAGTGAGTGTTTATTTCTGTGAAGAGACACCATGACCACAGCAACTCTTATAAGAGAAAGCATTTAAATGGGCCTTACTTACAGTTTCAAAGGTTTAGTCCATTGTCATCATGGTAAGAAGCATGGCAGCAAACAAGTAGACATGGTGTTGGATAAGTAGCTGAGAGTTCTACATCTGGGTTCACAGGCAGCAGAAAGGGAGAGACACTGGGCCTGGCTTGGGCTTTTGAAACCTCAAAGCCAACAGGGTGTGGTGGTATATGCCTTTAATTCCAGCATTAGGGAGGCAGAGGCAGGCTGATTTTTGTGAGTTTGAGGCCAGCCTGATCTGCAGAGCAAGTTCTAGGTCAGCCAGTGCTACAAAGAGAAACCCTGTCTCAAAACACCAAAACAAGAAAACTTCAAAGTCCACCACCAGTGACACACTTCCTCCAACAGGGCCACACCTCCTGCCCCTTTCAAATAGTGCCACTTCCTGAGGACCAAGCATTCAAATCTTTGAGCCTATGGGGTCAATCTCATTCAAGCCACCACACCACACAAAGGACACTTCATTCCACCACAAAGAAACTTGCTCAGACATGTTTATTGCTGCTCTATTCATAATAGCAAGAAATCAGAAACAACCTACATGTCCCTCAACAAAAGAATGGATAAATAAAAAGTGGTACATGTACACAATGGAGTATTACTCAGTCATTAGAAAAAAAATGACATTATGAAATTTATAGGCAAATGGATGGAACTAGAAAAAAATCACCTTGAGTGAGATATACCAGATCTAGAAAAGCAAATGTGGTATGTATATGCTTATATGCACATATTAGCTGTTAAGTCAATGATAACTAAGCTACAATCCATAGAACCAGAGAGGGAAGGTATAGAGTAAAAGACTACAGAGTACAGATAGATCTCCTTAGGAAATAGATAATTCTATTTATTAGAGATAGAATAATTATGGATGGATGGGGGTAGAATGGGAGGATCAAGTGGGAAGGGGTGACGGGGTTGAGGGACAAAATATGGGAGAAACAGCTAAAGTTAAGGGAGATTTGAGGTGTAGGATGGAAACCTAACACAGTAGAAGCTTCCTAAAATATATGCATATATCAAGGTGAGCTAAATGAAATCAACAAATAATGGGGGAGACAGAGTCCCAGCTGGCCATCTCTTGTCACCAAATGAAGCTTCCAGTATTGGAACTGGGTTATAGCTAATTGAGTTATTGGCCAAAGGGGTTCCATTTGAATCCCAAAACAACCCAGACTGTTGCCAAAACAATAGGTTGCTCTCCACAAACTGATTCTAAGGCCCCATTGCTGGAGACAACACCTACACAACTCAATGAACATGGAGAGTTCAAGTTGGTGCCTACACAGAGCCTTCACCCCTACATCCTAGTGTCTTTGGTACAGGAAGAAAACTCTGCACACTGTCGAAAGAGAAATGTAAACACCAAGCCAGCAACAAAACCTTTGATTGATGACGGTGTCCTACCTGCTGGTGCAATGGTGACACAAAGCTTATGAGAGTCGCCAGGCAATGTCTGGTTTGACTTATGGCACAATCCATGAGATGGAACCCATACCAAACATCGCCTGGGTGACCAAGAACCAGAGACTAGATAGTGCGGGAACCTAGAGTAAAACCAAATATTACTGATGTAAACAAAGAAATAAATGTTTTAAAAAGTAATGATAAGGCCGGGCGGTGGTGGCGCACGCCTTTAATCCCAGCACTCGGGAGGCAGAGGCAGGCGGATTTCTGTGTGTTCAAGGCCAGCCTGGTCTCCCAAGCGAGTTCCAGGAAAAGGCGCAAAGCTACACAGAGAAACCCTGTCTCGAAAAACCAAA
>CABHPP010146486.1:0-11640 GCA_902168425.1 Peromyscus attwateri | reverse complement strand
GCAAAGACGAACTCCTATCTCCTCCCGCCTTATATTCCTTTCTCTGCCCAGCCATATCACTTCCTGTCTCAAGCTTCCTAGTGCTGGGATTAAAGGGGTGTGATTCCCAAGAACTGGGATTAAAGGTGTGTGCCACCACTGCCTGGCTCTGTTTCTTCTTTAGACTGGATTAACCTCGCATAGCCCAGTGTGGCCTTGAACTCACAGAAATCCAGATGGATCTCTGCCTCCCAAATGCTAGAATTAAAGGTGTGTGCCACCACTGCCTGACCTCCATGGCTAACTCTGTGGCTGGTTCTGTCCTCTGATCTTTAGGCAAGCTTTATTTCTTAGATTACAAACAATATACCACAAGTGTCTTGTCAGCCATCATTGGAGAAGCTTCCTCTTGCAGCAGAGGGGAAAAAAAATACTGAAACTTGCCACCAGACATTATGCAGAGAGTGAGAGATCTTGGAACTTTCAGTCTTAAATGGGATGTCTCTATCAAGTCCCTCCACTCAGAGCTCAGGGAACCCTGCTAAAGAGGGGGTGTAAAGAGTATAAGAACCAGAAGGGATGGAAGACACCAAGAACACAAGGCCCTCTGAATCAACATGAGCAAAGCTCTTATGAACTCAGAGACTGAAACAGCATTCACAGGGCCTGCACAGGTCTGCACCAAGTCCTCTGCAAGTATATTATGGTTTCCAGTTTAGAGTTTTTATGGGACTCCTGACTGTGCAAATGAGTGGATCTATGATTCTTGTGCTTTCTCTTGGGCTCTTTTCCTTCTGTTGGTTTGTCTTGTCCAACTTAGATGTAGTAGTTTTTGTTTTATCTTATTATATGTTATTTTTATTATTGTCTGTCTTAGGGTTTTTATTGCTGTGAAGAGACAGCATGACCATAGCAACTCTTATAGAAAAAACATTTAATTGGGTGGCTTACAATTCAGAGGTCCATTATCATCATGGTGGGACATGGCAAAGTACAGGCAGTCATGGTGCTGGAGAGGTACCTACGAATCCCACATCTTGATCGGCAGGCAACAGGAAATGAACTTAGACATGTGGCTTAAGGATATGTGAGACCTCAAAGCCTGCCTCCACAGTGACACACTTCCTCCAACAAAGCCACACCTCCTAATAGTGCCACTCCCTTTGAGGGCCATTTTCTTTCAAACTATCACATTATCACTTAGAAGCCTGTTCTTTTCTAATGAGAGACTGTAGTAGAATATTTTAAGGTGTGTTACTTTTGTTTATGTTGCATTTGTTTAACTCTGTGAAACTGTGTTACTGTGCCTGTGTAAAACACCTGATGGTCTAATAAAGAACTGGCCAATAGCAAGGCAGGAGAAAGGATAGGCAGGGCTGGCAGGCAGAGAGTATATATAGAAGGAGAAAACTGGGAGGAAAGATCTAAGATCTAGCAGCCAGAGAAGAAGGAGGACTCAGGAGCCAGCCATCCAGCTACGTAACCAGCAAGCCCCAGAGTAAGATTAAGATTTACGGAAGTAAGAGAAGAGGAAAACCCAGAGGCAAAAGGTAGTCGAGATAATTTAAGTTAAGGAAAGCTGGCAAGAAACTAAGCCAAGCTAAGGCCGGGTATGTACAATTAAGAATAAGCCTCCATGTGTGAGTTTACTTGGGAGCTGTGTTGTGGGCCCCCCAAAAGAGAAAAGAGCAAAATCAACCAACAACAAGAGACAGAAAGGGAATGGATCTGGATGGCAAGGGAGCTGGGGAGGAACTGAGAGGAGTAAACAGAGGGGAAACGGTAATCAGGATATATTATGTGAGAAAAGAATATGTTCTCATAAAAAGGAAAAAAATTAAGAGAAAAAAACCCAGAAAAATCGATTGCTTACTTAACTTTATAAACACACACATGCACACAAGACATCTGCACACATTTGCACATCTGTACACGAGGTTTTAATCCTAAAGGCAGTATCACACCTAGTAGGATAGTAGCTCAGGCATTTCCACTAAGATCCCAGAGCAATAGAATAACCTCAGCATCACTGCTATTTAATCTTACACTGGGGACATACTAAGCCATGCAATAAGACAAATCCATTGGAAATGTAAGAACTAGAAAATTATTCAATTTGCCTGATATAACAGTTGCTTAAGAAAATCTAAGAGAGGCTGAGGAGATGGCTCAGATTGTAAGAGTTCTTGTTTCTCTTGCAGAGTACCTGAGTTTGCTCCCCAGTACCCATATGGTGCCTTAAACTGTCCATAACTCCAGTTCCAGAGGAACCAGCAGTGTCTTCTGGCCTCCACAGGCACTGCATGCACATGATACACATATGTGCAGGCAAATCGCCCATGTATGTAAAATAATATTAAACAAATCTTTAAAGTACATTAACAGTGACAATAAAAACTATAGTATTTATGAATAAGCAGAACAAGAAATAAGAAAAACTAACATGAAGAAGAAATCATTAAAATACTCCTGAAGACGTAAATATAAATCTCACAAAATATAAAATTTTCCTGATTGCTCAATGAGCATGAATTAGAATGATGTCAGGTCTCAACTAAATTAATTGTAAATTTATCAAAACTTCAGTAAGAATACCAAATATTTCTTAACTTATCTAGATAAGTGAACACAGAAAATCTGGCTAGAGTGATGCTGAGGAAGAAAAAATGTAACAAAAAGGAAATACAGAAGAGAGAGTGAGAGATGAGAAGACAGCAGCAAAGGACAGTCAGACCAACCTAAGGCTGCAACACGGCAGAGAGCAGGGGAGATCAGTGCGCTGGGATTGTACATACACACACACACACACACACACACACACACACACACACACGCACGCACGCACGCACGCACATGCACGGTCTAGAGCAACACACACGTGCGCTCGCGCACAGTAAGATTCAACAGAAGGAACTAAGCATTATGAAAAAACACAGTAACTGATGCCAACAAAGTGCTGCAGAAATGGGAAAAACTTAAAACTTATAAAAGGTAAAGTTAGGCTCTCGTCTTTTCTTGTAAAGAATAAAATCAAATTATGCAATGAAGTTCTTACAAGTAAGCTCCCTAATTATAACACAAAATCTATAATAAATAAAAGGCTGGTACCCTTGTCCACATTATTAATGACCATCTGCATGGAAAGAAAAGGTCCAAAGCACAGATAGAGTACAGAAGACAGACTGGAAAGTCAGGCACGGTGGCGGCTCATTCCTATGGCCCAGCAGCATTCTGGAACTGAAGGAAGGTGGATGAGGAATTCAAGGCCAGCCCTGACTACATGAGTGAATTCTATGCTAGCCAGAGCTATTGAGATCCTCTAAAAAAAAAAAAAAAAAAAAAAAATGTAAATTATAAGAAAATCAGACGTGTAAGTTATGCAGCAGCAAAAGGACTCAGACAGTTCATATAAAAACTCTTCCAGGGGCTGCAGAGATGGCTCAGAGGTTAAGAGCACTGACTGCTCTTCCAGAGGACTCAGGTTTAATTCCCAGCACACACTTGGCAGCTTACAACTGTCTGTAACTCCAGTTCCAGAGAATCCAACACCCTCACACAAACATACTCACTGGCAAAACACCAATGCACATAAAATAAAAACAAATCAATTACTTAAAAATAAATAAATAAATAAAACCTCTTCCAAATGGAAGGAAAAACAAAATGGGCAAATGGCAAGAACAGAAATTCAACAAAATTAAATTATTGAAGCTGGCCTTCTTGGTTTTAGAAATGATGAAAGTAAGACTGCCTGGATTTTTACCCCTGCTGCACATAATAATTGTGAAGTAAGTAAGTGTTTGGAGGTTTTAAACATATGACACAAGACTGTGCTCCTCGAAAGAGCCACAAATAGGTGAACCCTACGAGCACCCAGAGACATCCGAACTAGCACATGGAGTGGGCAACCATCAGAGACCAGAGGCTCAGGCAGAACCTGAAGCTGAAAGTTCAGAAGGAAGAGAACCACAGGCAGTTGTGGCACCCGGAGGAAGGACAAGAAGCTGAACCTCTTCCCGATCTCAAGGGGTTAGAGACGGTCTACTCCTGACTATTGAAGTGATGAATCCCATGGTGAATTGGCTGGAAGCAGAAATAACCCTCTGAGTACAGGCTCCTATAAACCTAGACTAACAAAGCATGAAAACAAGCTTTTAATGGACACACCCTCACCAAGAGTTTAATACACATGTACAGGGGGGAAGGGGTTAAAAGCAAAAAGATAGGAAAGACATACAGTGCTGAGATCAAGAGCAGTTGTGATGGTTATACCAACAAAAGACAAAGACAGACTTCCAAAAAAAGACGAAAGAGACAATTGATAAAAAAGACATAAAAATCCCATATGCAACCAATGCACACAAAGGAAATGCTGATGAGGATTCTTTAAAAGGAGAAAAATTCAAGAGTTTCTAAATTCTTCTCATAGAGATATTGAAAACTGAAACAAAACTCAACCAGTTTTACCTAACTGACATTTATTAAACATCTACCCTAAACCAAGTAGCAGGATATATATTATTTTCAAGGGTCTATGAAATATTCAGAAAGTGGCCTGTGTCTTTAGACATAAAGTAATTGCCAATAGATTTTAAAATACTACAATCATAAAGTGTAATTCTCTAATCAAAACAGAATCAAGATTCTGCTAATCTCCAGCAAGGGCTAGAAGGATGGCCCCGTGGTTAAGAACACTTGTCCTTTGGGAGAGAGGATGCAGTTCCATTCCCAGCATCTCATGGTGGCTCTCAGCTGACCAGAAGTCCAGTTCCAAAGATTCTGACGCTCTCTTCTGGCCTCTGGCAGTACTAAGCACACAGGTGGTGCACAGAAACATATAAAAGCAAAACGGCCATACACATAAACAAAAATAATAAATTCTTTTGAAATTTTTCCAAAATAAAAAAATAAAAAAATAAATCTATGGCAGGGGCTGGAGAGAGGGCTCAGCAGTTAAGAGCATGTACTGCTCTTGGAAAGGGCCTGAGTTCAGTTCCCAGCACCAACATCAGGTAGCTCAAAACATCTGTAATTCCAACTCTGGGGCAATGGACACCCTTTTACAGCCTCTAAAGGCAACTGCGTTCATGAACACAGACACATATTGGTACACATAATTTAAATAGAAGAATCACTGAAAGAGAAAGATTTAAAAACTCCAAAATATATGAAATTTAAAAACAATTCCACATAACCACAACAAAAAAGCTAGTATCAAGGAAAATAAGAAAATATTTTGAATTAGTAAAAAGAAAACAAGCAAAGGGAGCACTGGGAAGGTGGCCCCTTGCGAGGTGGCCAGCCTGGCACCTCCTCAGGATAGTCTACAGTGTCATAGCAAATGCATCACAGCACACCACAGTTAGTCAGAGTCCTAACAGGTTTGCTGGTAAACCTGACAAACTGAGTCCAATATATATGAAATTCCAAAGACGCCAGAGTAGTCAAAACAATTTGTTTTTAAAACAAAAGAACAAAGTTGGAAGATGCCCATGACCTAATTTTTGCATTCTATAATTACAGTAATGAAGTTAGTCTTCTACTGGACCTCACACCTACTTATCAAAGACATCAGGAAGGAAACCAAAAGACTGGCCACAGCTGTAGACATTACCTACAACACAAACATCTGACAAAGCTCCTTCCCTCAAACATAAAGACACCACAATTCATTTAGAAGAAAAGTTTCTTTAAAAATGGACACGTTCACCAAGAAAACACAGGACTGGAAGCAAGCAAATACAGCTTGGTCAGTGCCACCAGGTGACTAACGCAGATGTAAATGACAGGTGCCTCGCAACTATCAGGAACGCTGAAACTCAGAAAACTAATGGAAATGTCATTGTCACACATTGCTGATGGAAACTTCGCAATGACAGTCTCTGAAGGAGAGTATAGCAGTTGCTACACCGTATATACATTATCAAATGACCTAGAAAGTCAGCTCTCAGTTATTTACCCTAAAGGAAAGTAAAACACAAGCCTATAAAGCTTTAAATGCATCTTAGCTCATGGTCATTTTATTCATAACTGTCAAAACCTAATGACCACAGCCTGGAGAGATGGCGCAGCAGTTGGCTGCTTTTCCAGAGGACCTGAGTTTGGTTCCCAACACCATGTTAGATAATAATCAAAATAAATCCTAAAAAAATCCAGCATATACCCAAGGAATGCTCAATCATACCACAAGGGCACTTGCTCAGCTATGTTCATATCAGCATTATTTGTAATAGCCAGAACCTGGAAACAACCTAGATGCCCTTCAATCAAAGAATGGATAAACAAACTGTGGTACATATATACAATGGAATACTACTCAGCAGAGAAAAAAAATGACATCATGAGGTTTGCAGGCAAATGGAGGGATCTAGAAAAAATCCTCCTGAGTGAGGTAACCCAGACTCAGAAAGACAAACATGGTATGTACCCACTCATAGGAGAATACTAGTTGTGGAACAAGGATGACTGGACAGCTACTCACAACACCAGGGAGGCTACCTGGATAATAGGACCCCAAGAAAGACACGGGGATCGCCCAATGACAGAGAAATGGATGAGATCTACATGAACAATCTGGACGTAATGAGGGGCGAGGGGCGAGAGAAAGAGAACTTGGGGAAGCAGGAGATCCCAACTGGATCAAGAACAGAGAGGGAACATAAAGAATGTTCATGATAAATGAAGACCACATGAGAATAGGAAGAAGCAAAGTGCTGGAGAGGCCCACAGAAATCCACAAAGATGCCCCCACAATAAACTGCTGGCAATAGTCGAGAAATAGCCCGATTTGACCTACCCTGGTGATAAGATGGCCAAACACCCTAATTGTCGTGCTAGAAACCCCATCCAGTAACAGAGGGAACTAGATGCAGATATCCACGGTCAGGCCCTGGGTGGAGCTCCGGGAGTCCAATTGGCAAGAAGGAGGAGGGTTTATGTGAGCAAGAGTGGTTGGGACCAGGGATGGATGGAATACAGGGACAAATGGCCAAACGAATAGAAACACATGAACTGTGAACCAATGGCTGAGGGGCCCCCAACTGGATCAGGCCCTTTGAATGGGTGAGACAGTTGATTGGCTTGATCTGTTTAAGAGGCATACAGGCATTTGGACCGGGCCCTGTGCTCAGTACATGAATTGACTGTTTGAAACCTGGGTCTTAGTAGAGACCCTAGGCTCAGCCTGGGAGGAGGGGACTAGACCTGCCTGGGCTGAGTCCACCAGGTCGATCTCAATCCTCGGGGGAGTCTTTGCCCTTGAGGAGATGGAAATGGGGGGTGGGCTGGGCCGGGGGAGGGGGGCGGGCCGGGGGGAGGGGGGCGGGACGGGAGGAGGGAGAAAGGGGGAATTTATGGCTGATATGTAAAGTTGAATTATATTGTAAAATAAAATAAAATAAATTCAAAAAAAAATCCAAATGTCCAAAACCAGGCAAACAGATAAAGTAATAGTACTGTTTAAAAAATACTATCCAGCAGTAAAAAAACAATTACAAAGGTTTGAGTTATTCCTCTAAGTGATGGAAACAGCTAAAAGAATATATGTCTCCTTGCTTACTCTCAGATTTTCTCTACTTGGCTGTTTTTTAAGGAAGCTGCCCCACTGTTCCTTCTCCACATCTTCTAGTTTGAGCACAGGTGACCTATCTTCCACTCATCTCAAGGACAGTGCTACATCTTCTTCCCCCACCCTGATTTCATTTTTATCACTACATTGTGAAATTATGTTTTCTATTGATTTCTTGTTTGCTAGATATTTTCAAATATTGATTAAAAAACTATCTGACAGGTACTCATTCCTTATGTCTAGTATTAATTTAGAGATATATTTAAGTTTTTAACCCATTGGTATTTTCTGTAGAGACTTTTTCCCTCTTATTTAGAATTTTTAATACTTACAGAGGTCTATTAAGCATTTAATTATAGTTTCCTAACACTTTTGAGTTTTAGTTTCTTTTACTTTAAATCTGTTGAGACAGTAGGTAATAGTTGCATATATTTATTTAAAATTAAATTAAAATTTCAGCTATTCAGTTATTTTTGCCATATTTTTATAACTTATCTTATTTGAAGAAAATTTTATGTTTCATATATATAGATAAATTTTGAGCAATTTAAGTAAAACTAAGCAGCAAGTGCTCTGAGTTCCCATATAGTCCCAGCCCCTAGATATACAGCTTTCACCTCAACACTGCTCAGTGAGGCCTTTGTTAATATGGATCAACCAACAGGACATACCAGCATCACCCACGGTATGCAATGAAAGCGGGACTTGACAAAAAAAATAATGGTGTATGTGCACTCTTGATGTACACACAAGTTTCACTGCCCTAGAAACCATCAGTACTCTGACTGTTCACCCCCCTGGTTTCCAACCCCTGGCCACTACCAACTGTTTGAAACTGGTGTTGTCCTGGCCACATCTCAGGGAATGCTATGTATTGGGTAGAAGATTTCTACCACAATGGAAAGTTCTTTTGGACATGTTTCTTTGCTCAAACTATAGGGAGAAGAAATGGAGCCCCACACAGCTACCTTCCTGCACACATCCATTCCTTCTCCCTAGATTGCCATAGTACTTTATCTACATTTGCTTAGAAACTCAGATTCCTGCTCAGGCACTTCTTCAATGTGTGTCCATTAGCAAATGATTTAACCCTCTGACTCTCGGTTTCTTCATCCTAATTACTCATTAATCTGGAGCAAGAATTAAATTAGGTAAGCAAGGTAAGACAAATTGAAACATTCATCATACTAAGCCCTCATTTGTAAACTCTTGTGGGTTAAGAGTCTGTCTTTACTAAGTTTGACTAAAGAACTCTGAAGATGCTTGCTGAAAGTCAATGTTAATTAATCCTCTCTTTACCCGATTTGGATTTGTGTAGCCCAACAGTAGGTTTGCTGCTTTTATATCACCATGAACATATTCATTTTCATGTATATATTCCAGTATGTCCAGCTGTGAAAAAAATAGATAAGATCAGTATCAATGTTTTACACTAGAATAATATGGTTTATTTCTACACATTATAAAATAATGTATCTCACTCTTACTGATTATTCTAAAATATCATAATTTCTGGTTGCTCACTCATCCCATAAAAGGTTGGATGAAATGATCCTCAAACATCAAATACTGTACTTGAACCTCTGAGAGAGGGAAATCAAGATTCAACAATACTTATTCTTATGGCTCTGAAAGCCCAGTGGCCAGACCAAAATGTACAAAGGTGAATGTGATGTTTAATCTCACTTGTCAAGTTGAGAAAATCTAGAATCACATGGGAGCTGAGCCTCTGGGAATACCTGTATGGAATTATCTTGAGTAGACTAAGTTTGAAGGGGAGATTTGCCCACTGTGGGTGGCACCATTCCCAGGGATGGGAGTCTGAACTGTACAAAATGAAGAAACCTGGTGCAGACACCCATCATTCTTTCTTAAATGTGGATGCAATGTGATTATTTGCCTTAATATCCTGTTGTTTGTGACTTCCCCAACATGAGGGACTATAACCTCAAATTATATACTTTCTCCTTTAATTTGCTTTTGTCAGAGTACTTCATCATAGTAACTAGAAAACCAATTTAGACTGGGAATAAATACCATAAAAACTACAGGAAAATAGAAAAGACATCTATGGTGAAACAGTCATATAGTTCATTCATCAATCAATACTATGATTCAAATCTTGAAGATATCAGAACAAAATATTATACCTCTGATCACTATCTTATGTAATAACAAACTCTTAGGCATCATTAAATCCCTAGAACCTTGCATGTCAAATATATATATATATATAATATTTATATTATATTTATATATAACTATATTATAATTATAATTATAAATATATATATTTATGACACACACACAAATATAGAGACATATATGAGAGAGAGGTGTTCGTTCTGTGAACACTCACTAGGAGAAAGGATAGATGAATAGGTAAATGGAGAAATTAACACATGACGACCTGGCCTGATCTGTTTCATTCTACTTATGATTAGGGGCGGGAGGAGACTAAAGCAAGATACATACAAATAAGGTAAATATGTGGCATGATCAACAAATGAATGTATGCATGGTCATTTGTGACTACATTGCTTAATAGGTAGCAGTGTGTGTCTGTGTATCTGTATGTGTCTGTGTGTGTGTGTCTGTGTCATCCATTGCTATAATTAATTGATGCCACCACCCCAACTTATACTTAAAGTATTTTAAATCAAATCATAACATATTTGGTATGAGAAGTAGTCTATTTGGCCATAATTTGTAGTTACAAATGTAACAGACAAAAGAAAGGTTATTCTTGCAGCTATATAAGCTTGCTCCGATATGAAAAACCAAGTTGTGATGGAAAACTGAGTGTAATAACAATGGCCAAACACAACACAGCCTGCATTCTGCAGAGCCCATGGTTATCAATTTCACCAAAACCCTTTCTACTCTCTATAACTGTCATTCCTAGGAAATAATCCTTATTTTCTCATAATTCCATAAGAAGAAAAACAAGTAAATAATCTAAAACTGAGACATTTGAAGAGAACCATCTTGAACTCACCACGCGGATTCCAAGTTGCAGAACAGTCGATTTTTTAAAAACACCATTCTGGTCTGAGAGCTTCTGTAAATCTATTCCCAGTCTTTCCATTATCATGAATCTGTAACTGAAAGGAGATAACATAAAAGAGATCTTCCTGAAATAGTAATTCTGAGATTATCTCCTGATGAATTTAAAAAGACAATGCTTCCCACCTAACCAAGAAGAATCAGTACAAGCCACTGGAGAACATGTGGACAACAACCCACTAAACTCTACGAGGAACATACTTCCCATCTAACAGTCAAGGAGACTCAGTCCCAGCCACTGAAGAACATGTGCACAATAACCCACTAACCCTCCGTGAGGCAGTTTAGTATTTCATATGTTATTCACTAGCACTGAGCAGTTAATACTGTCTCAGATAATGGAGAGAATGGTGATTCAAAATTTCTCTTTTGCTTGTCTATGACAGTGTTAATTGCTTGGTACAGATTAGTCCCCATCACCTTGTTATGTGTCCTAAAAATGTCACTGCCCATACAGAAAATGGTAAAACATCTTTATCTTACGACACTATATTTTATCCATTGTTATAAACATTTATTGTTTCACATTTTATTTAGGCAGGTGTGTGTGTGTGTGTGTGTGTGTGTGTGTGCGCGCGCGTGCGTGCGTGCCTGTGGGCACAGAGGATAGAAAAGGCTGCCTATCTCTCAGTGCTGAAGCTAGTGGTGTGTTGCAAGGGGGCTGGGATCCAAACTAATAGGCATGCAGCAGCACTCTGAACGGCTCTGTCCATTTCTCTACCCTACATGTCTTTTCGCAACTCCACATCTTCCTTTGCTGTGGACTGTTCTGTATGGCAAATGTGTTGCTAATAAAACACTGATTGGCCAGTGGCTAGGCAGGAAGTATAGGCAGGACTAACAGAGAGAAAAGAAAGAACAGGAAGGCAGAAGGAGTCACTGCCTGCCAGCCACTGCCAGGACAAGCAGCATGTAAAGATGCCGGTAAGCCACGAGCCATGTTGGGCGCCATTTGCAGCTAGAGTTTTCCTGCCTGGCCCACGGTCAGGATAAATCTCTTTCACCTGCCAGTCCCACAGCCGCTCAGA
>CABHPP010146485.1:15203-25689 GCA_902168425.1 Peromyscus attwateri | reverse complement strand
CTTCTTTTCATGAGTAATCTTAATGAAAGAAATAGGACTTTTTAAAATGATCTTTAGAATTCTCAGTCTCTTTTAGAGCTATAACAGGATTAAGAGATGAAAAAATTTTAAATTGTTTTTATAATCACTGTCATGCATATAACTCTGAAGTCAAAACTAATTTGTTTTTTTTTTTCAAAGCAAGCAATCTACCCATCAGCCATAATCTCTAGGCTTCAGACATAGCATGTTTTTAAGCATTTAGCATACATACATACACACATATATGTATATGTATGTCCTCCAGATTCCTCTATCTAACTCTAAATATAGCTGACTTGGTGGTCATTTGCACACACTCAACACTCCTGGAAATTGTCAATGCTATTGTTATCCTGAACTTTTGTAACATAACTCAAGCCTTGAGAAATAAATGGCGTCTCAACTCAGAATTGAATTTATTTGGAAGGGGCTTAAAGGTCATTTTTTTTATTTTTTGAGTTTAAATAGTGGAATGGCTACTTATGCTAAGTAGGCATTAATTTACAATTTCTATTGTACACTTTTCCTGGCCCCTCCTAATATGAAGTCGGTAATTACTTTGGTGGAAGCAACAGCTCAGATTTCTCTGGTTTTGACAGGGTAGGCCCTTGGCCAAGCCACTTAAACCCAGTGTCTGTTTCTTTTTTTTTAATTTTATTTTATAAATTTAATTTAATTTTACATATCAGCCACAGATTTCCCCCCCCCCCACCTTCCCCCCATTCCCATCTCCTCCATGGCAAAGACTCCCCTGAGGATTGAGTTCAACTTGATAGATTCAGTCCAGGCAGGTCCAGTCCCCTCCTCCCAGGCTAAGCCAAGTGTCCCTGTATAAGCCCCAGGTTCCAAACAGCCCACTCATGTACTGAGGACAGGTCCAGGTCCCACTGCCTGGATGCCTCCCAAACAGATCAAGCTAATCAACTGTCTCACTTATCCAGAGGGTCTGATCCAGTTGGGGGCTCCTCAGCCATTGGTTCATAGTTCCTGTGTTTCCATTCGTTTGGCTATTTGTCCCTGTACTTTTTCCAACCTTGGTCTCAACAATTCTGGCTCATACAAACCCTCCTCTTTCTCGCCAGTTGGACTCCTGGAGCTCCACCTGGGGCCTGGCCGTGTATCTCTGCATTCGGTTCCCTCAGTCATTGGATGAGGTTTCTAGCACAACAATTAGGGTGTTTGGCCATCCTAAACACCAGAGTAGGTCATTTCTGGCTGTCTCTTGACCATTGCCTATTGTCTATTGTGGACCTCTCTAGCACCCTGCTTCTTCCTATTCTCATGTGGTCTCCATTTACCATGGTCTCTTATTCCTTGTTCTCCCCCTCTGTTCTTGATCCAGCTGGGATCTCCCACTCCCCCAAGCTCTCTTTCCCTCGACGCTTGCCCTTCATTACCCCCACTCACGTCCAGGTTGTCCATGTAGATCTCATCCATTTCTCTGTCATTGGGCGATTCCTGTGTCTTTCCCGAGGTCCTGCTCTCTAGGTAGCCTCCCTGGAGTTGTGAGTAGCAGTCCAGTCATCCCTGCTTTATATCTAGTATCCTCCTATGAGTGAGTACATACCATGTTTGTCTTTCTGAATCTGGGTTACCTCACTCAGGATGATTTTTTTTCTAGATCCATCCATTTGCCTGCAAACCTCATGATGTCATTGTTTTTCTCTGCTGAATAGTGTTCCATTGTGTATATGTACCACATTTTATTTATCTATTCTTCAGTTGAAGGTTGTTTCCTTCTAGGTTGTTTCCATCTAGGTTGTTTCCAGGTTCTGGCTATTACAAACAATGCTGATATGAACATAGCTGAGCAAGTGCCCTTGTGGTATGATTGAGCATTCCTTGGGTATATGCCCAAGAGTGGTATAGCTGGGTCTTGGGGGAGATTGATTCCCAATTTTCTAAGAAAGCGCCATATTGATTTCCAAAGTGGTTGTACAAGCTTGCATTCCCACCAGCAATGGAGGAAAGTTCCCCTAGCTCCACATCCTCTCCAGCATAAGCTGTCTTCAGTGTTTTTGATCTTAGCCATTCTGACAGGTATAAGGTGGTATCTCAGAGTCATTTTGATTTGCATTTCCCTGATGCTTAGGGATGTTGAGCAATTCCTTAAATGTCTTTCAGCCATTTGCATTTCCTCTGTTGAGAATTCTCTGTTTAGTTCCAAGTGGATCAAAGACCTCAACATAAATCCAGCTACTCTGAACCTGATAGAAGAGAAAGTAGGAAGTAGTCTTTAACGCATTGGCATAGGAGACCACTTCCTAAATATAACACCAGTAGCACAGACACTGAGAGAAACAATCAATCAATGGGACCTCTTGAAACTGAGAAGCTTTTGTAGAGCAAAGGATATGGTCAACAAGGCAAAGCAACAGCCTACAGAATGGGAAAAGGTCTTCACCAACCCCACATCTGACAGAGGACTGATATCCAAAATATATAAAGAACTCAAGAAATTAGATATCAAAATGCTCAACAGTCCAATTAAGAAATGGGCTATAGAACTAAACAGTGTCTGTTTTTTAATCCAAACAACTGAAGGAAATTGACTTCACTTTGTAAGACATGTATGAATTCCTTGAATTAGTCATATAATAGTATCAGCACTACTGACAGCATCATTCATTTTAATAAGTTGTAGCCATTTTGTCATAATAATTAAATATTGCTAAGCAGTCACTAATGTAATGGACATTAGTAACTTGGTGAGTTATGAACTGAAGTAGATCTTGAGCTTTCTGAGTTCAGAATTCCCATTAAACACGCAACTGGACATTGCAAAATTCATTTCATGTCTTTGGTCAATTCCATCTTCATTTTTGAAAGCTAGATTTATTTTAGAACTGGTGTCATCACAGCTCTCAGTTTATTTGTTACCTGCATAAATACAGTTGAGTGGTACATCATCGCAGGCCTGGACCATGCCCAATCAATTACATCAGGTTGCTGGCATCATATTTTTTGATCAATCCTAGTGATGACTTTTTTATACTTGGTTCATTGAGAAGATGTTCAGCTGTTCACAACCTAGTATCAGCCACAATGTTAAATAATTTATATTAAATTTCTTCTTTAATTCATATGAAAAGCTACAAAATTGATTCTTATACTTGCTTCACCTTTGAGGAAGACTGAACAAAGACTATACAGCTAGTAGTGGCAGATTGGATATTTAAGGTAGCTGCATTTGAGAGTCTTAATCCTAGGTAGCATTAAGTAAAAGACATTGAAATGGAAACCTGATACTATGGTTCAAGAACACAGTCTTTGGAATAATATACAGTGAGGATTGAATCCTTTACCTGTCAGGTTAGTGTCTGAACCTGGAAGCAAGCTCTTCAACACTATTTAGCTCTTTTGATAATATGAAAACAAAATATAGTCATACCGACCTCCGTCTTTGAGGCTAATGAGAATACTGAAGCAAGTAATCTACACACAGTCCATGGTTTATTGCATAAATTGTTATCATGTGACATCGCAACTCTCACCAACTGGTATTAACCCTGGTTTAGTTACCGGGGTGTTGAGAAAGAAGAAACACAATACAAGCTGATAGTCACTTAGAAGATGCATTTTAAAGTATGGTTAATATATTGTGCACCCCAATAAACTTTTCTGGGGGTCAGAGAACAGAACAGCCACTATGTTAAACATAGAGGTTAGGCAGTGGTAGCACATGCCTTTAATCCTAGCATTCTGGAGGCAGAGATCCATCTGGATCTCTGTGAGTTCAAGGCTACACTGGAAACAGCCAGGCATGGTGACACATATCTTTAATCCTAGCACTTGAGATCTCATGTCTTTTTTGGGAAAGACATATATGCCTTTAATCCCAGGAAGTGATGGCAGGAAACAGAAAGATATATAAGGCGTGAGGACCAGGAACTAGAGGCTTTTAAGCTTTTAGGCGTTTTAGCAGCAGTTCATCTGAGATCCATTCCAAAGAGGATTCAGAGGCTTTCAGTCTTAGGAAACAAGATCAGCTGAGGAGTTGGCAAGGTGAGGTTGGCTGCGGCTTCTTCTGTTTCTCTGACCTTTCAGAATTCACCCCAATATTTGGCTCCTGGTTTGTTTTTTATTAATAAGACCATTAACATTCATGTTACATTAAAGAACATTCATTCTAGTGCAGAAACAAAGCCCCTGCAGCCCTCCAAAGACACAGCTGTGCATTTTAACCACAGTGAATTGAGGAGCTCTGCTCTGGCCCCATCACCCAGCAGTTGACTGTTCATTTAAAGTATTTCCTTCCTAATGATCATTGTCATTAAGGTAATTTGCTTGATTGGCAGTTTACTCTTTCTTATTACTGGGTCCTTTGTTAAAGAGTGTTTCCCATCTGGACAAATATGTTATAAATGAAACATCTTTTCTAGAATAATAATATCTACTTTTGTTTATTAAGCAATTATTTATGAAATAAAGTGCCTTGTATTTCATTTTTAAGTCACCCTTGATAATGCTATGTTTTAAAACTATTAAGCTTTTTCTGCATTCTTTAGAAGAGGAAATATTAGTAAGTACATATTATAATGGATCAGATTTAGTAACCAGTATTCTAACATATTCCACTCAGTTTCATTTGATGGGCATTTACTAAATTGCTATCAGATCAAATTAACTTCTCAGGGATAGTTTTGAACTGAAATGAGACTGAACTGAATAAATTAACTGAAAAGTAACTGGATTGAACATAGAAAGATTCAACAATTAGTACAATTATATTTGAAGTAGAGAAGGCAGAAGAAAATAATAAGGGGTTGTAATGAAAACTGTGTTAATGCATCAGAACATATCTCATAGTATGCATGAACCTATAAACAAAGTTGATTAACTATAAATAACAATATTAAAATTCTTTAGAAGTTCCAAATGCAGAAGTCTTATACTTCAGATAGTAACGATACAATACTCATTGACTTTTATATATTAAAATTTAATGGTGAATGGTTATACTGCCTTAAAAAATCACATGGGTAATTTTAGAGCTATCATAGTACATTTAAGTCATCATTTTCAACATTTAGATATAAAATTTTATTAATGTTCATTATGTAAATTTACCCCTGATTGAAGAATCATCTGCCCTTTGCCTTGCACTTCTGGGATGTACCCTATGTCACAGTTAATGGGAATACATTTGTAGGGTAAAGTCATTCAAAATGGATCTTTGGATGGGGCTAACCACACTCAAACCTTGCAATGAGTTGTCTATTTCAAAATGACTAGCAATGCAACTTAGGGTGGGAGTTATATTTTTTATTTATATTTTTTGTTTTTGTCTTTCTATGGTGTATATTGGTGTGATACATAGCTGTGTGTGCATGTGTATATGCGGGTCCATGTATTTGTGGAGGTTAGAGGACATCAGGTGCCCTACTCCGTAAGTCTTCCACCTTATTCTCTCTCTCCCCCCTTTTTTTTTTTTGTTTGTTTGTTTTTCGAGACAGGGTTTCTCTGTGCAGCTTTGCGCCTTTCCTGGATCTCACTCTGTAGACCAGGCTGGCCTCGAAATCACAGAGATCCGCCTGCCTCTGCCTCCCGAGTGCTGGGATTAAAGGTGTGTGCCACCACCACCCAGCCCACCTTATTCTCTTGAGATATGTTTTCTCAATGACCTCTGGAGCTTGCTATTTTTCAGCTAAGCCAGTGAAAAACAAGCCTCAGCTATTCTCTTACATGTACATTGGCAGTACTGGGACCACAGCCACACAATGCTCTTATGCACTGAACAATTATATGTTATCGCTGGAAAATTAATGTGTCTTGACTAACTGTGGATAAAAGTGAATATCTCATAGCTGGACCCTCCTAGACTCTGCTTTATGTGTCTCTTCCTTTGGTGGATTTTAATGTGAATCATTTTCTGGTAATAAACTATAACCATGAGTACAAAAGCTTCAGGGAGTATGTAAACCTTTTAGATGGTGACTCAAACTAAGAGTGTGTTGGGGCTTTCCCCTCTGAATTTTCTGAAAATTCAGGAGGTACTATGGACTGTGTATTTGGGCATTACAGTGTGGCTGACACTAGGCCTTCGTGATAAACATTATAAGCATTATTAAACACCAAACTGCCTTCAGAATTTTCCCAGCCTAACCTACATTCATCAGAATTTTACTATTATTTTGGCATGTTCTATTTCTTAGGAAGAGACAATTAAATACTGAAGATAGCTACCACTGGGACAAAACAAACACAACACTATCAATTTTCTTGTACATAAGATTACCTGACATCTATTATTTTATTACTCCAGACTGTTCATTAGTAATATGCCATAGTTTCAGTGGTGCACTGTATTCTAGTTGTACTATACAACATATTTTACTGTTTCTCTGTGACACAACATAAATATTTTGGGTGAATAAATATCCTATTTCAAATCTGTCACAATTTTTCTATTTTTAGCAGGGAACAAATGAAGCACAACTTTGGATTTCTTTTCCTGTGTGTTTTTCCCCAAGGTTGTCTTAATAAGCTGTGCATAGCAGGGCTAATTATTTGTTAGGTTCTCATCAATTGCACAATCGAATCAGACAGCTACGTTGGTTCCGATTGCTTAGCTTCCACTCACTTTGTTTCAGCCATTGTCATCTGTTAGGCAGTAAGAGTGCAGCTACCAGATCTCCCATGAAGTGGAACACTGACAACTCTGTGGGGGAAAACATGAATTCTATCACAGTCCTACAGCACAACCATTACTAATAAAACCCCGCACCGTGGTCTCCAGGCTGCAGCACACATCTATGAACAGGTCTGAAAATGAAAAGTGTAAATTAAAACACTGGGCCTTTAATTACAGTTGCACAAATGGTAGCACTATAGTTACAGAATTGTTAAAAATCAATTAAGGAGGCTTGCCACCTGATCTCCCTGCATAGTCTGTTTAATTAGGTAATCTGTTTCTGAAATCTTAATGTTTCTGCAAATTGAGACTTTTCGGCAGCGTGTTATTTTCCTCAGAAGGGATAGTTCAGAGATTTCTTGGGCTCTGCTGCTTCTTAAGAATGTACATGAGAAACAATCCTACTGCTCTGAACAAACTAAACACTAGTTCTGGCTTACTTACATCTCACTCAATAACACAAGCCTCCCCCCAACCTAATAACCCAAGACCCTCTACCCCCAACCCAGTGGGCATCTGAAAACATAAATGAATGGCATTGAACTCGAAAATTTTGTTTTTCCCCTGGTAGTTGCATGACTATTATTAAGTTTAATTTATAAATTAATCACAGCAAGATATTAACAAGCATAAGTTTTCACACACCTAAGCAAGCGCAACAATAGAATTTCTTATCTTACCAAAAGAGTGGCTTTTGCTATATAAGTTGAAACAAGTGCTTTATGGCTTTTCTTTGACACATCTGAATTTCTAGTCATACCATTCGTGTTTGGGGGCTATTGTTAAATAAATAAAGATTATTTATATGCAAGCACTGCAATATTCTGCAACATTGTGACAGCCTGTTAACCAAAATAACTCCTGAGTGGTGGATTAAACCCAGTGAAGTAAGGCTGGGCTAAGCGGGGAACAGAGAAGCCAGAGACAAGGTTCTCTCACAAAGCTCAGTGAAGTGTGCACTGTAAATGACATGCATTGTTTATTTATAGAATTCCCATTGAATTTTTTTTTTTTGGAGGGGGTTAAGGGCAGTTAACTGTAATAGTGGAAGAGAAACTCTTGGACAAGGGGAACCCGTGACCATTTCTAACTCAAACTTCCTAAAACTATCATTTAAAACTGTAAGACAGCTTTCTTCTCTCAGTTCTGAAACCTCTTGACCACTTTATAATTTATATTTTACATGGTCCCTATCAGAAGGAAAATGCCATGATTCTGTAGCATAGAATAATTCTACCACTGACATGGATCCAAACTCATAACTTCCTATAATTATAGGAAGAATTTGGGATTTTAATTCTATCATTTTATTGTGTTTGTTTTTAGAAAAGGTCTTGCTATGTAGACCTGGCTGGTCTTATTGTGGGCATCTGTGAGAGTCCAGCTCTGACCTACTCCCACCTTTCGAAGGGTTCTTGAGTGGAGGAGAGAGGAATGAGAGAATATTAAGTAAAATAATAGACCTAGACGATGAGGAGAAAGACACAGGATAGCTTTGGGAGGTCCTGGGTAAATGCCCAGCTACCCAGAGGTTTATTCAAAAGGGCTTTTTATAATATGCCAAGGGGAGAGGAAAAAGGCCTCCCCCTTGCAAGATAAAAGCATACCATACAGCCAAATGTAGACCCTTCCTGGTAAACACATCTCTGGTCAAATCATTTTCTTATGCAGCCCTGATTGGTAAAGCAAGCTCAGATTTTCTGACCCTGAGTAAGGTCTCACTAGGAAGCTTCTGTGGGCTCTCATATCCTATACTAGCTGTGTGTTCCAGGCTGGTTTTCAACTCATTACAACTCTTTTGTGTTGGTAGCATGAGTGCCTGGAGAGCAAACACGCACTGCTATGGCTAGTTTTACTTCTATGAGAATAACTCATATCACATATGTAATAAATGTGCAGTGATTTTTTCCAGGGATAACTGCTGCTAATATAGGACTGGCAGCATTCTGAAGCAGGAAGCATGATTTAGCAAACACACTAGAATGGCTTATTTTATTGTCATATTGTATGTCAGAAACTCCTCTATTCAGCTCCATGTGTTCATTTGCTATCACTCGGCTCTAACACATTTTATTTATTAGCTTATTTATTCCTCACCAGATCATGAGGAATGTATTAGTATTTTTATCTTCTAGATGATCAAATTGAAAATCAGGTGGCTTTGGTACCTAGAATGAGGGGATCTATTTTGAGCATATAAAAATTTAAAAATCTAGGAAGTTAATAAGACTGATTTTTCTGTGTTGGCATTATAAATATTTTGGTTAAGTATCAGAAAAAAATGAATAACAAACAAAGTTAAGGTCAAATTCATTGTATATGACTTCTAAGTTTCATTGGAAATTATAAGTTTCTAGGTATCTCACAAACATTTTATATAAAAAGAACCCTAATGATGCCACTGATCTCTCTAGGAAAAAAATGTGAACTCTATAAAATACTCAGAAAACATCATCAAAGTTAGTCTACATCATATTACATACATTTTTAAATAATTATTTTTATTTAAAAATTTCAAATAGTAAAAAGTATGACAATAACATGATTTACACACATACCCATTACATAGATTTGACAAACATTAACACTTTATCATTTACCTCTACCAAATAAGTTGAGTTAAAGTATTTGCAATATGATTTTTTCAAAACCAAATATTTTTATGTCAACTCTAAAATGAAATGTTGTTTTCATAAATGTAGTACCAAATTATATTATTATTGCTCCCAAGAAAATTAACAAAACTTATTTAATATTATCTAATGTCTTGTGTGTGTGTGTGTGTGTGTGTGTGTGTGTGTGTGTGTGTGTATGTGTGTGTGTGTGTGTGCTTGTGTGACATGTGAGTGTCTGTGGAGGGCAGAATTGGGCATTCGATCTCCTGGAACTGAGGTTAAGACAGTTGTGGGCTGCTTGATCTGGTGCTGGGAACTGAACTCATAACCTCTGGAAGAGCAGTATGCACTCTAAACCTTTGAGCCATCTCTCCAGCCCTTCTTTTCCATGTAACCATAAATATCATAGCTTGTAATGATGATGAATGTCTGTAATAGCAGAACCAGGGAAACAGAGGCAGGGGGAGTCTGATGCAGGTTAAAAACTAGTCTGGGCTACACAACAACTTGATTCAAAGGAGCCCAAACAAATAAATACACACCAATAATAACCACATAAATATCTTTTAAAGCTAATTAGTTTGAATCACTGATCCAAAGAGGATAAGACATCGCCTCTGTTGATGTGTCTTTGGTTTATGTAGTCCATAAGCCCACAACCTTTTTCTTACAGCATTAAATCATTGAAGAAAAGATTCTATTTGTTTAATTTTTTCTCTTCTCTTTATGATCATCTGTGGATCTGTAATGGTTAATAATTGTTGTTATCTAGAACCTTATAAGCACCTCTGGGACTGTAAGGGATTAACTATATTGTGTTAGCCTTGGGGCTTGTCCTGTGATGAATTATTTAAATAGGTTAATTAGGAGGTGGGAAAATGCACCCTAAATGTGGGCAGTCAGCAACATTCTCTGGCCTAGAGTCCTGGACCATATACCAAGGGTGAAGGGTTCTAAGTATCAATATGCATTTCCCTCTGTTTTCTGACTATGGATGCAGTGTGATAAGCTATCTCAAGCTTCTGCCACCATCACTGCACCATCAGGAAAGTCTGTGCCCTCAACCTGTGAGCAGAAATAAACCTTCCTATCTGCTGCAGGCGGAAGCTTCTCTGATAATGGCTGAATAAAGTACTCATCTGTAAGTACAGCTGAATATCATTAGGAATCATTCTCTCTCTCTCTCTCTCTCTCTCTCTCTCTCTCTCTCTCTCTC